>CM056050.1:3436642-3561642 GCA_029574335.1 Rana kukunoris
ATGTGTGTGGTTATGGTATATTGTTTGGGGGGGTGATAGGGGTTTGGGTATATGATATGATGATGATGGGGGGTTGGGGGCATGACAGCAGCAATTTTTAGGGGCATATGTGTGAGGTGATAGGGGATGATGATGTGTGGTGGTTATGGTATAACATTGTTTGGGGGGGTTATAGGGGTTGGTGGGGGATGATGATATGAAGATGCATTTTGAAATTGTAGCATAAAGTGTCAAAGAATTGTCAAATAGGTATATCTGAGCACTGGCAGCAGCAGTATAGTAGTAAACAGTACACAATAAAGTGTTGTATCACTGTGGAAGAGGTGGCAGCAGCACAGCAGCAGCATTTGAAATTGTAGCATATAGTGTCAAAGAACTTGTCACATAGGTATCTGAGCACTGGCAGCAGCAGTATAGTAGTAACAGTACACAATAAAGTGTTGTATCACTTGTGGAAGAGGTGGCAGCAGCAACAGCAGCAGCATTTGAAATTGTAGCATATAGTGTCAAAGAACTTGTCACATAGGTATCTGAGCACTGGCAGCAGCAGTCTAGTAGTAACAGTACACAATAAAAGTGTTTTAATCCCTTGTGGAAGAGGTGGCAGCAGCACAGCAGCAGCATTGGTAATTGTAGCATATAGTGCCAAAGAACTTGTCACATAGGTATCTGAGCACTGGCAGCAGCATATAGTAGTAACAGTACACAATAAAGTGTTTTATCACTTGTGGAAGAGGTGCAGCAGCACAGCAGCAGCATTGGTAATTGTAGCATATAGTGCCAAAGAACTTGTCACATAGGTATCTGAGCACTGGCAGCAGCAGTAAGAGTAATAACAGTACACAATAAAGTTTGTATCACTTGTGGAAGAGGTGGCAGCAGCACAGCAGCAGCATTGGTAATTGTAGCATATAGTGCCAAAGAACTTGTCACATAGGTATCTGAGCACTGGCAGCAGCAGTATAGTATTAACATACACAATAAAGTGTTGTATCACTTGTGGAAGAGGTGCAGCAGCACAGCAGCAGCATTGGTAATTGTAGCATATAGTGCCAAAGAACTTGTCACATAGGTATCTGAGCACTGGCAGCAGCAGTATAGTAGTAACAGTACACAATAAAGTGTTGTATCACTTGTGGAAGAGGTGGCAGCAGCACAGCAGCAGCATTTGAAATTGTAGCATATAGTGTCAAAGAACTTGTCCACATAGGTATCTGAGCACTGGCAGCAGCAGTAATAGTAGTAACAGTACACAATAAAGTGTTGTATCACTTGTGGAAGAGGTGGCAGCAGCACAGCAGCAGCATTTGAAATTGTAGCATATAGTGTCAAAGAACTTGTCACATAGGTATCTGAGCACTGGCAGCAGCATCTAGTAGTAACAGATACACAATAAAGTGTTTTAATCCCTTGTGGAAGAGGTGGCAGCAGCACAGCAGCAGCATTGGTAATTGTAGCATATAGTGCCAAAGAACTTGTCACATAGGTATCTGAGCACTGGCAGCAGCAGTATAGTATTAACAGTACACAATAAAGTGTTGTATCACTTGTGGAAGAGGTGGCAGCAGCACAGCAGCAGCATTGGTAATTGTAGCATATATTGCCAAAGAACTTGTCACATAGGTAAGTGAGCACGTAGCAGCAGCAGCAGCATAGTAGTACCAGTACACAACTAAGTGTTTTTTTCACCCGTGGTCGTGGAAGAGGTGGCAGCAGCATAGGAGCAGCAGCATTGATAATTGTAGCATATAGTGCCAAAGAACTTCACACATAAGTATCTGAGCACTGGCAGAAGCAGCAGCATAGTAGTACCAGTACACAATTTAGTGTTTTTTTCACTCGTGGTCGTGGAAGAGGTGGCAGCAGGATAGCAGCAGCGTTGATAATTGTAGCATATAGTGGCCAAAGAACTTGTCACATAGGTAAGTGAGCACTGGCAGCAGCAGCAGTGTAGTAGTACCAATACACACTAAGTGTTTTTTTTATTCACTCGTGGTCGTGAAGAGGTGGCAGCACATAGAGCAGCAGCATTGATAATTGTAGCATATAGTGCCAAAGAACTTGACACATAAGTATATGAGCACTGGCAGCAGCAGCAGTGTAGTAGTACCAGTACACAATTAAGTGTTTTTTTTCACTCGTGGTCGTGGAAGAGGTGGCAGCAGGATAGCACAGCGTTGATAATTGTAGCATATAGTGCCAAAAACTTGTCACATAGGTAAGTGAGCACTGGCAGCAGCAGCAGTGTAGTAGTACCCAGTACACAACTAAGTGTTTTTTTTCACTCGTGGTCGTGGAAGAGGTGGCAGCAGCATAGGAGCAGCAGCATTGATTAATTGTAGCATATAGTGCCAAAGAACTTGACACATAAGTATCTGAGCACTGGGCAGAAGCAGCAGCATAGTAGTACCAGTAATACACAACTAATGTGTTTTCATACACTCGTGGTCGTGGAAGAGTTGGCAGCAGCATAGGAGCAGCAGCATTGATAATTGTAGCATAAAGTGCCAAAGAACTTGACACATAAGTATCTGAGCACTGGCAGAAGCAGCAGCATAGTACGTACCAGTACACAATTAAGTGTTTTTTCACACTCGTGGTCGTGGAAGAGAGTGCAGCAGGATAGCAGCATGCAGCCGTGATAATTGTAGCATAAAGTGCCAAAGAACTTGTCACATAGGTAAGTAGAGCACTGGCAGCAGCAGCAGTGTAGTAGTACCAGTACACAATAAAGTGTTTTTTTCACACTCGTTGTCGTGGAAGAGGTGGCAGCAGGATAGCAGCAGCGTTGATAATTGTAGCATATAGTGCCAAAGAACTTGTCCCCATTTTGTCCATGAGTATCTGAGCACTGCAGAAGCAGCAGCATAGTAGTACCAGTAACACAATTAAGTGTTTTTTTCACTCGTGGTCGTGGAAGAGGTGGCAGCAGCACCAGCAGTAGTAAGAAAGTGGCAAATACTCACAGACAAAAGGTAACAGCACCAGTATGAGTAATATATCGGTACATAATCACTCAGCCCTTTTGGCATAGCAGTAGGAGCCCATATAGTGCCAAAATTACAAAAGCTTGAAATTGCATTAGCATGGTGATTACATTTGAAAAGCAGAATGACACAGGCCTTAAGTAGCTGTGGCACCCGGTGGAGTTTTTGGGTTGTGTTTGCACGCCACATGCTTTTCAAAAAAACAAAAAAATATCCACCTTCTTCCCAGCAGCAGCATAAGGAAAGGGAGATGCACTGTGATGTAAGGGAGAGGGGGAACCCACTTCTGATGGTGGGGTAGGATGGTGGGGTGGCCTTTGACATCGAAATGTAAGGGGAGGGGATGCGCTGGACATATAATATTAACAGATATAAACCGGCCCTTTTGAGGGCAACCATAATGCTGATGCGGACCACGATGAAATTGAGTTTGACACCCCTGGTATAAAGAGATAGGAGAGGTTTATTGGTAACTGACAAGGGACCATTCAGCGCCCTGAAGCGACGGCGGGTGCCAGAAAGTCACCGCCGATCCAGGACTCATTCATTTTGATGAATGTGAGTCTGTCCACGGAGTCTGTGGACAGACGGGTCCTCTTGTCCTGACCACCCCACCTGCCCGCTGAATGTCCGCTCAGATAGTACGCTGGAGGGGGGGCAAGACAATAACTCCAGCGCATACTGAGCGAGCTCGCGGCAGGTGTCCAATCTGGCAACCCAGTACTCCATGGGGTCGTCGGTGCTCATACTGTCAGAAGCACTGACGGACCCCATGTAGTCTGCCACCATGTGGGCCAGCCGCTGGTGGTGATGGCTGGCAGCGTGCTGCTGCTGCTGCTGGTACTGGGTCGCTCAGTTTGCATGAACATCCTCATCTCACCCATTAGGTCCCCTGCTCGGCTGCTGATGTTGCTGCTGGGTGCAGCCACCTGCTGGGTGAGATGAGGGGGACAACTGGAGGCCGGGGACTTGCCTGCTCCAAACGGCTGACTAGGCATGCCTGCAGTTCCTCCATCCGGGCTGCCTCCGTCTGGCTGGGAGGAACTGCTCCAGTTTCCCCCCTTAAATCTGGATCTACAAGGGTGGCCAGCCAAAACTCGTCCCTCTCCTTGATGGCTTTAACCCGGGGGTCCCCTCCTGAGAGGCATCTCAGCATGTGGGCCAGCCATGGGGAGAGCACAGCCCGCTGTGACTCCTCATGGCTGCCTGGTCCATGACGTCCGCTTCCTCGTCATGGAGGCGCTGCTGTTCGCGGTCAGTCATGCCAAACCCCCGGACTATCGGTGCCCCCAACACCGGCTCTCCCTCCTGACCAGGCCCTGACTCCAGGACGCCACCAGTCACCTCCTGATCATCATCATGATCCTCCTCCTCCTCCTCGTCCTGGGCCTGGTCTTGGAGCAGTGTTGCCTCCTCCTGCTCCACCAAGGCACTCTCCCCAGCTCCGAGCAGGCGATCTAGTGCCCTGTCCAGCAGAACACTATAGGGAGCACGTCGTTGAGGCCGACATGCTCCCTGCTCACCATCTTGGTCCGCCTGCTCAAAAGGGGCCAACACATGGCAGACCTGGTGTATTGCCCCCACTCCAGACTGGTGATGTACGGGAGTGGTGTGTTGTGATGGCCCGCCATGCCTTGCTCCAGCAGGTACTCCTTCACCGCCCTTCGCTGCTTCCCAAACCTCTCCAGCATGTAGAGGCTGGAGTTCCACCGCGTCACACTGTCCACAATCAGCCTGTGAAGGGCAGGCTGTTGTCCCGCTGCAACTTTGACAGGGACGCGGTAGCGGTTGGGGAGCGCCTGAAGTGGCTGGCAATCCTGCGTACCCTTAGCACTATGTCACTCAACCCGGGATAGGTGCGCAGGAACTTTCTGCACCACTAGGTTGAGGACATGTGCCAGACAGGGCACGTGTGTCAGACTGCCAGCCTGGAGGGCGGAGAGGAGGTTGCTGCCATTGTCACAGACAACCAGACCTGCTTGGAGCCTTCGGGGTGTCAGCCACTTTGGACCTGAGCCTGAAGTGCGCTCAGCACTTCTCGTCCAGTGTGTCTCCGTTCCCCTAAACTAACAAGCTGGAGCACGGCCTGACAGCGCACGTGCCCCACACTTGAATAGCTACGGGGGCGCTTGCTGGGAGGCTCAGCAGCTGCGGAGACAGTGGCTTGAGGGAGACCAGCACTTCTCTCCCTGGACACCCCGGGGCGGCACCACAAAATCAGATGCCGCCAATCCCTCCCCGGCGCCTCGGAGGGAAACCCAATGGCCGTGAGAAGCTTATGTAGCGCCCCTGCCCATGCCTGCTGGTCCAGCCATCCATTGTCAGATGCCACCCTGTTGCTGACAGCATGATCCAGCGACAGGGTTACATTCTGCACAATGTGCTGGTGTAGGGCAGGGACACCAGTCCTGGCAAAGAAATGGCGCTGGGAACACGCCATTGGGGTTGGGGCCTGCTCCAACATCTGCCTGAAGGGGTTGCAGTCCACTATGTTAAAGGGAAGCAGATGTTGGGCAATAACCCTTGCCAGGAGCCCATTGAGGGAACGCACACGTCGGTCTGAAGGGGGGAAGGGAGTGTTGCGTTTCAAAGGCGTCAGAAAGAGACGCCTGGCGCCCGGACGGCAGTGCGGGACACCGAAGAGGAGGGTGATGATGTGGAGGTCTGGCTGTCGGTAGCAGTACCTCTACTAGAGGGAGCGGGGGGGCATGACCTGCTGGTAGCCGATGAAGCTGTGGCAGGGGCTGCTGTACCCTGCACACTTGTGGTGGTGGCGCTGCTACCCCAGCACGCTTCATCTGGTCATGCTCCTGCCAGTGATTAATCCGCAGGTGCTGGTTGAGTGCCGTGGTACCCACCCGAGCCAAACACTTCCCTCTCTTCACCTTGGCACGACAGAGCTGGCAGATGGCTACTGTCGGGTTATCTGCTACCAGGTGAAGTAGGCCCCGAGAGGTGACTTCAAGCGTCGCCCTCCCTGTCAGATGGGTGACGCTGACTTCCACCTGCTGGGACTCGGTGCGCACAGGTGGAGCTGACCTGCTCTGCTGCTGCTGCTGCTGCTGCTTGCTGACAGCACCACCTCCTGCTGCCATCACCAGTGGAGACCCTGACGTTGGTCTCCCTGGTGACCTGGCGCACCGTTCCCCAGGGTGCCTACCTTCCTCGTCGTCACTGATGCTGTGAACCGACGAGGCAGGTGGGCACCCATGTTGGGTCACCCTCCTCTTCGCCCCCAGATATGTCAGACCCAGGGCTGACATGTGGTGGTCTGAAGGAGACATCTGACATGGAGCCGCTAGCCTGGCTCCGATGTCCCCTCACAGACGCATGGGTCTGACTAGGTGCTGGTGTTTCCTGCAGAAAACCACCACACCACCATGAATGGAGGTCTCTGGGCTACTGACAGCCAGTACCCCATCCTCCTCCTCCTCCATTAACCCTTCAAAAAGGTCCTGACCATCAGCACATAAATCAATGTCTGCATGATCGAGGGCCTCCCCCAAGATATCCATGTCACTTTCACCATCAAACAGCATGAGGCTGGACTCGCGGGGGCTGGGTACTAAAGGCACACCGGTGTACTGATGGTGGTGGTGCTACTTGGTGATGACTGAGTGGCACTGCTGTGCCCCCATGTACCCACCACTGCTGGAGCCTGTGAAGGCAATATCGGCGGCTGCCCGAAGTAAAAAACTCCCGGATGAGGCGGACTCCCCCTTCCACCCGATCCTCTACCAGTAGTAGGGGCGCGAGAGGTACCCCGTGCTGGCAGCGACCCAGCACTGGAGTAACTCCCCTACCCCCTGCTGCCACGACCACGGATGCTGCTCATGCTGATATGGGGGGGTGGGTAAACTTTATTGGGGGGGGGGTAAATGTGATAATAGAAAAAACAGGCGCGCAGACAAACAACTAGTAGCTATGCCACTAAACAACAATTAAACGAAAGGTAAATTTTTTTAAATTTTTTTTTTTTTTTTAAACTAACTAACTGACTGACAGACAACAGACAAAAACTGACTGGGCAACGAATAAGAGCAATAAAGAAACTAATATAGATAGAACAGTGACTCTGCTAACACAGCAGAGCCAGAGATCTGAAAAACTAAAAATAACTTTTTTTTTTTTTTTTTTTTTATAAAACAGATAACTATCTAACTAAATAAACACACTAAACTAAGCTAGCTAGCTTACAGAGGTGTACAAGTACACTCAAACCTATCTATCTAACACTAAATGAAACTGGAACACAAACACACAAATAGTAGCTTTAAAAAAAGCTGTTTGGTCTCTTCTTGCTTTTAAAAAAGCAGTTTTAGAAATATAAGCACTAGCAGCTGCTAATACTCAAATGAACTGAACACTGAAAGGAAGCACAGAACTGAAAGGCACTGCAATGCTGCTGATGCAATATAACACAGAGCACAGAAACACTTCTCCCTCTATATCCACCTTGTGAATCTGCAATGAGCACATGCTGGCACTTAGTTATATAATGGTCGTGAGGCAGCTTCCTATTGGTTGATGTGGAGGTTGCTAACCTCTGACACCTGTGGAAATGGAACTCTGATTGGCTGTGATGTGTGAATGAGGGCGGGGAAAAAAATCGCGCGATATTGCTATTGCCGAATATTCGCATTGCGAATATTCGGCAGCATAAAAGGATCACATGCGCTACTCGGACCCCAGGGTCCCTCTAATCATACCACCATTGCTTTTACACGTCGATGGAGATCACTAGCATGTGATCTGTGTTAAAAAAAATTTGAGAAAAATCCGAATATTCGACATTGCGAATATTCGGCACAATATTCGAGATATTGCGCGATTTCTCGAATATGCAATATTCGAGCCGAATATTCGCAATTCGAATAATTCGTGAGCAACACTAAACCCTAACCCCTATCTGTAAAATCAAACTAACCATGTCTGTTAACCCTACCCCCTCATCTGTAAACCCTAAACCCTAACTGTCTGTAACCCTAACCCTGTCCGTAAACGCAACCCTCTGTAACAAACCTAACCTATTGTAACTATCTGTACCCTAACCCTATAACCCAAACCCTATCTGTAACCCTAACCCTATCCCCTACCTGTAACCCTAACCCTAACCCTAAACTGTATCCCTATCTGTAAAATCTTAACCCTATCTGTAACCCTAACCCTATCTGTAACCCTAACCCCATCTGTAACCCTTACCCCATCTGTAACCCTAACCCTATCTGTAACCCTAACCCTGACCCTAACCATAACCCAAACCCTATCTGTAACCCTAACCCTACCCCTACCTGTAACCCTAACCCTACCCCTATCTGTAACCCCAAACCCTGTCTGTAACCCTAACCCTGTCTGTAACCCTAACCCTGTCTGTAACCCTAACCCAACCCCTATCTGTAACCCAAAACCCAGTCTGTAACCCTAACCCTGTCTATAACCCTAACCTTGTCTGTAACCCTAACCCTATCTGTAACCCTAACCCTATCTGTAACACTAACCCTAATTTCTGATTTTTTTCTGGTGTTCGGATTTTTGAAATTTAGAATTTTCGAATTTTGAAAATTCTAGATTTTGAATATTCGAAAATTGCAAAATTCTAAAATGGGAAATTTGGAAAGTTGAATTTTACATTTTTATGCCGTGTGAAGAAAATGACAGGCAGAGGCGGGCCTCCCCCGCAGGGGCCGTCGTGGTGCTGTGATTCCCTGTGGCCCTAGAATAATTCCCAGTGTTCAGAGGCAGCGGGCGATACATTTCACTAAAAAAGGCTCTTCATTGTTTTCTGGGTCACTTACCTGTCGCTGACCTACCTCAGCACGACCATAGGCTTGGATAAAACCCCCACCGCCTGCAATCTCCCAAACGTGCGCACGAGCGCAGTCATCACTACACCAAGATTGACGCATAGAGGAATAACATTTATCTTATGAGTGTGTCAACTATTGATGACGTCACACCTGCAGCCCCACCCCCTACAGTTAGAAACATATATGAGGTCACACACAACCCCTACAGTGCCCCCCTTGTGGTTAACTCCCAAATTGCCATTGCCATTTTCACAGTAATCAGTGCATTTTTTGCGCTTTCAGCGCTGTCGCAATCAAAGTGCGACAGCGCTGAAAGCTGAAAATTGGCCTGGGCAGGAAGGGGGGTAAGTGCCCCCCCCCCCGGTATGGAAGGGGTTATAACATAAAATTGGATGGTTTGTGGCGGATATCGGTTCTCCGGGTCGGTATTACGGAGGGGGAGATATCAGGTCAATGTTCTCTTCTCAGCCTCCTGTTTTATGACGGATTAAATGCAAATAAAAGTTCTCCGTAATCAGCTCTGGGACAGGAAGGGGGAGGGGAGGGGGAGGGGTTTGGGTGATGGTTGCTGATGATAACATTCATAAGACTAAACAATAAATGTCGCGGCTATTATCAGACGTCTGTATTATACACCGAGCGGCGCTCACACCCGTAGGGGCCACTGAAGGTAGACGGGTCCTCCTGAATAGTACAGATTTTTCCCGGTCACACAAGCTCAGTGCCACACACACCGACAATACCGGCTCAGTCTGGGGCAGACAATTCCAACCAGGGTTCCTCCAGAGGTTGTTAGGGGTTCCTCCAGAGGTTGTTAGGGGTTCCTCCAGAGGTTGCTAGGAGTTCCTCCAGAGGTTGTTAGGAGTTCCTCCAGAGGTTGTTAGGAGTTCCTCCAGAGGTTGCTAGGAGTTCCTCCAGAGGTTGTTAGGGGTTCCTCCAGAGGTTGTTAGGAGTTCCTCCAGAGGTTGCTAGGAGTTCCTCCAGAGGTTGTTAGGGGTTCCTCCAGAGGTTGTTAGGAGTTCCTCCAGAGGTTGCTAGGAGTTCCTCCAGAGGTTGGTAGGGGTTCCTCCAGAGGTTGTTAGGAGTTCCTCCAGAGGTTGTTAGGAGTTCCCCCAGAGGTTGTTAGGAGTTCCTCCAGAGGTTGTTAGGAGTTCCCCCAGAGGTTGTTAGGGTTCCTCCAGAGGTTGCTAGGAGTTCCTCCAGAGGTTGTTAGGAGTTCCTCCAGAGGTTGTTAGGAGTTCCTCCAGAGGTTGTTAGGAGTTCCTCCAGAGGTTGTTAGGAGTTCCTCCAGAGGTTGCTAGGAGTTCCTCCAGAGGTTGTTAGGGGTTCCTCCAGAGGTTGTTAGGAGTTCCTCCAGAGGTTGCTAGGAGTTCCTCCAGAGGTTGGTAGGGGTTCCTCCAGAGGTTGTTAGGAGTTCCTCCAGAGGTTGTTAGGAGTTCCCCCAGAGGTTGTTAGGAGTTCCTCCAGAGGTTGTTAGGAGTTCCCCCAGAGGTTGTTAGGGTTCCTCCAGAGGTTGTTAGGGGTTCCTCCAGAGGTTGTTAGGGGTTCCTCCAGAGGTTGTTAGGGGTTCCTCCAGAGGTTGCTAGGAGTTCCTCCAGAGGTTGCTAGGAGTTCCTCCAGAGGTTGTTAGGGGTTCCTCCAGAGGTTGTTAAGGGTTCCTTCAGAGGTTGTTAGGAGTTCCTCCAGAGGTTGCTAGGGGTTCCTCCAGAGGTTGTTAGGGGTTCCTTCAGAGGTTGTTAGGGGTTCCTCCCGAGGTTGTTAGGAGTTCCTCTTGAGGTTGCTCAGGGTTCCTCCAGAGGTTGCTAGGAGTTCCTCCAGAGGTTGTTAGGGATTCCTCCTGAGGTTGCTAGAGGTTCCTCTAGAGGTTTCTCAGGGTTCCTCCAGAGGTTGTTAGGGATTCCTCCAGGGGTTGCTAGGTGTTCCTCCAAAGGTTGCTAGGTGTTCCTCCAGAGGTTGCTCAGGGTTTCTCCAGAAGTTGCTAGGGGTTCCTCCAGATGTTGCTAGGGCTTCCTCCAGAGGTTGCTAGGGGTTCTTCCAGAGGTTGCTAGGAGTTATTCCAGAGGTTGCTCAGGGTTTCTACAGAGGTTGTTAGGGGTTACATCAGAGGTTGCTAGGTGTTCCTCCAGAGGTTGCTTGGGGTTCCTCCAGAGGTTGTTAGGGATTCCTCCTGAGGTTGCTAGAGGTTCCTCTAGAGGTTTCTCAGGGTTCCTCCAGAGGTTGTTAGGGATTCCTCCAGGGGTTGCTAGGGGTTCCTCCAGAGGTTGCTAGGTGTTCCTCCAGAGGTTGCTCAGGGTTTCTCCAGAAGTTGCTAGGGGTTCCTCCAGATGTTGCTTGGGCTTCCTCCAGAGGTTGCTAGGGGTTCCTCCAGAGGTTGCTAGGGGTTCTTCCAGAGGTTGCTAGGAGTTATTCCAGAGGTTGCTCAGGGTTTCAACAGAGGTTGTTAGGGGTTACATCAGAGGTTGCTCAGGGTTCCTCCAGAGGTTGCTTGGGGTTCCTCCAGAGGTTGTTAGGGATTCCTCCTGAGGTTGCTAGGGGTTCCTCCAGAGGTTGCTAGGGGTTCCTCCAGAGGTTGCTAGAGGTTCCTCCAGAGGTTTCTCAGGGTTCCTCCAGAGGTTGTTAGGTATTTCTCCAGGGGTTGCTAGGGGTTCCTCCAGAGGTTGCTAGGGGTTCCTACAGAGGTTGCTCAGGGTTTCTCCAGAGGTTGCTAGGGGTTCCTCCAGAGGTTGCGCAGGGTTCCTCCAGAGGTTGCTAGGGGTTCCTCCAGAGGTTGTTAGGGGTTCCTACAGAGGTTGCTAGGGGTTCCTCCAGAGGTTGCTCAGGGTTCCTCCAGAGGTTGCTAGGGGTTCCTCCAGATGTTGCTTGGGCTTCCTCCAGAGGTTGCTAGGGGCTTCTCCAGAGGTTGCTAGGGGTTCCTCCAGAGGTTGCTAAGGGTTTCTCCAGAGGGTGCTCAGGGTTCCTCCAGAGGTTGCTAGGGGTTCCTCCCAAGGTTACTAGGGGTTCCTCCAGAGGTTGCTCCGGCTTCCTACAGAGGTTGCTAGGGGTTCCTCCAGAGGTTGCTACGGGTTCCTCCAGAGGTTTCTCAGGGTTCCTCCAGAGGTTGCTAGGGGTTCCTCCAGAGGTTGCTACGGGTTCCTCCAGAGGTTTCTCAGGGTTCCTCCAGAGGTTGCTAGGGGTTCCTCCAGAGGTTTCTCAGGGTTCCTCCAGAGGTTGCTAGGGGTTCCTCCAGAGGTTGCTAGGGGTTCCTCCAATGGTTGCTCAGGGTTCCTCCAGAGGTTGCTAGGGGTTCCTCCAGAGGTTGCTAGGGGTTCCTCCAGAAGTTGCTAAGGGTTTCTCCAGAGGTTGCTCAGGCTTCCTCCAGAGGTTGCTAGGGGTTCCTCCAGAGGTTTCTCAGGGTTCCTCCAGAGGTTGCTAGGGGTTCCTCCAGAGGTTGCTCAGGGTTCTCAGGGTTCTAGGGGTTCTCCAGAGGTTGCTAGGGTTCCTCCAGAGGTTCTAGGGGTTCCTCCAGAGGTTGCTAGGGGTTCCTCCAGAAGTTGCTAAGGATTTCTCCAGAGGTTGCTCAGGCTTCCTCCAGAGGTTGCTAGGGGTTCCCCCAAAGGTTGCTAGGGGTTCCTTCAGAGGTTGCTTGGGCTTTCTCCAGAGGTTGCTAGGGGTTCCTCCAGAGGTTTCTCAGGGTTCCTCCAGAGGTTGCTAGGGATTCCTCCAGAGGTTGCTAGGGGTTCCTCCAGATGATGCTAGGGGTTCCTCCAGAGGTTGCTCAGGGTTCCTCCAGAGGTTGCTAGGGATTCCTCCAGAGGTTTCTCAGGGTTCCTCCAGAGGTTTCTCAGGGTTCCTCCAGATGTTGCTAGGGGTTCCTTCAGAGGTTGCTCAGGGTTCCTCCAGAAACAAAATAACACCCCAGCAACAATAGACCCCCCAGGAGCAACCACAGATCTCCCAACAGCCAGCATCAATAGAACCTCCAGCATCCCAACAATAGTCCCCCTCAACAGTAGATCCCTCCCAGCAACAATTGACACCTCACTAACATAAGATCCCCACCAGTAACAATAGACCCCCCATGCAAATATGGATCCCCACCAGAGACAATAGATCCCACTACATCTAGCTTCAATAGACCCTCCGGCACACCCCAGCACTGCTTGCCACTACATACAGTACATTCCGTGCTGGAGATACCGGAACTGCGTTCCCCCCACCTTTCCTCTGAAAGAAGCCCAGACTCTTTCCAAATTATTTTTAAGCCCACCAACCGCTGGGGCCCAAGCAGCAATCTCTTGCCTATCTTGGGGAAAACTGGGGTCACTGGAGACACTGGAAACACAAGGGCCACTGGATGGAAGGGAGGAAACTGGGGTCAGTGAAGATCTGCCCCCCCCCAGGAGACTGGAACCCTCCCTGATGAGTAAAGAGCCATCTGATCGGGTTTCCTGCACATTTATCACCTCCCTAGTCACCTCCTGGTTGCCCCCCTTCCAGGGATTGGCCAGGGCGTGATAACAATTGGGCTGGTCCTTTGGATCTCTTTGCTCTATGCTCCGGAAGCTTCTTCCAGATAGAGTCAGAGGAAAGCAATCAAGCATTCAGTGGAGGAATCTTGATCAGACCCAACCAATCAAGCACCACTCCACTCACTGAAATGGGGCAAAAAACGAAAGTGGCTGTACTAGAAGGGTGCTACACCAGCTATAGCTGAGCCAGTGTGTGGTTGGGGCCCTTGATATCTTCATTAATGTAGGGCCAGAAGCTTCTGGCAATTTTCCAATGCTGGCATTGTCACCACCAGGAAATGGGTCTTGGGATTGACTTCATATGGCACATCGGCACAACTCGGTGTTCAACCACCATGAAGCCTCTTATGGCAGTGCTCCAAGTGCCCCACTGCACCCCAGAGACCCCAGTGCGTCTAGCATACTCTGCAGTCCCAGTGTTTCCAGTGACCCCAGCACTCTCCATGCACTCTGATGACCACAGCCTCCTGAGGCTCTAGTGTGCCCAGTGACCCCCAGAGCTCTATGGGCACCCCAGTAGCCCCAGTGTTACTAGTGACCCCAGCACTCTCCATGCACTCTGATGACCACAGCCTCCTGAGGGTCTAGCATACCCAGTGACCCCCAGAGCTCTATGGGCACCCCAGTGGCCCCAGTGTTACGAGTGACCCCAGCACTCTCCATGCACTCTGATGACCACAGCCTCATGAGGCTCTAGCGTGCCCAGTGACCCCCAGTACTCCATCTCCTTCGACTGTCTCTCCCTGTGGGTGACACTTAGGGATGAGCTTAGAGTTCGAGTCGAACATTGCCTGTTCGGGCGAACAACCAACAATTAGGGGTGTTCGCGGCAAATTCGAAAAGGCTAATATGCAAGTTATTGTCCTTAAAAGTGTTTGGGGACCCAGGTCCTTTCCCAGGGGAGTGTTTGGGGACCCGGATTCTGCCCCAGGGGGAGTGTTTGGGGATCTGGGTCCTGCCCCAGGGGGAGTGTTTGGGGACCCGGGTCCTGCCCCAGGGGAGTGTTTGGGGACCCGGGTCCTGCCCCAGGGGAGTGTTTGGGGACCCGTGTCCTGTTCCAGGGGAGTGTTTGGGGACCCGGGTCCTGCCCCAGGGGAGTGTTTGGGGACCCGGGTCCTGTTCCAGGGGAGTGTTTGGGGACCCGGGTCCTGTTCCAGGGGAGTGTTTGGGGACCCGGGTC
Source organism: Rana kukunoris (assembly GCA_029574335.1). Taxonomy (NCBI): domain Eukaryota; kingdom Metazoa; phylum Chordata; class Amphibia; order Anura; family Ranidae; genus Rana; species Rana kukunoris. The sequence goes on from CM056050.1 coordinate 3,451,125, forward strand.
CTGCCCCAGGGGAGTGTTTGGGGACCCGGGTCCTGCCCCAGGGGACATGTATCAATGCAAAAAAAAGTTTTAAAAACAGCATTTTTTTCTGGAGCAGTGAATTTAATAATGCTTAAAGTGAAACAATAAAAGTGAAATATTCCTTTAAATTCAGTACCTGGGGGGGGGGGGTGTAAAGTCAGCATGTGAAGTAGCGCATGTTTCCCGTACATAGAACTGTCTCTGCACAAAGTGTCATTTCTAATGCAAAAAAAGTCATTTAAAACCGGATTTGCGGCTATAATGAATTGTCGGCTCCGGCCACTCAGAGAGGATTCATTCATAAAACGGGTGATCTCTCCAGCGACGGGTGATCGGTCCAGCGACGGGTGATCGCTCCAGCAACGGGTGATCTCTCCAGCGACGGGTGATCGCTCCAGCAACGGGTGATCTCTCCAGCGACGGGTGATCGGTCCAGTGACAGGTGATCTCTCCAGCGACGGGTGATCTCTCCAGCGACGGGTGATCTCTCCAGCGACGGGTGATCTCTCCAGCGACAGGTGATCTCTCCAGCAACGGGTGATGTCTCCAGCGACGGGTGATCGGTCCAGTGACGGGGTGATCTCTCCAGCGACAGGTGATCTCTCCAGCGACGGGTGATCTCTCCAGCGACGGGTGATCTCTCCAGCGACAGGTGATCTCTCCAGCAATGGGTGATGTCTCCAGCGACGGGTGATCGGTCCAGTGACGGGTGATCTCTCCAGCGACGGGTGATCTCTCCAGCAACGGGTGATCTCTCCAGCGATGGGTGATCGGTCCAGCGACGGGTGATCTCTCCAGCGACGAGTGATCTCTCCAGCGACGGGTGATCTCTCCAGCGACGGGTGATCGGTCCAGCGACATGTGATCTCTCCAGCGACGGGTGATCTCTCCAGCGACGGGTGATCTCTCCAGCGACGGATGATCTCTCCTGCGACGGGTGATCGGTCTAGCAACGGGTGATCTCTCCAGCGATGGGTGATCGGTTCAGCGATGAGAAGATCCATCCAGAGCAGCGTCGCCGTCCTTCTTTCTCCGCTGGACACAGCCCAGCGGAATGACGCGGGCGGATGCTTTGACATTTCTTATATGAGAGAGGCGGGGCCAACTGTCACGTGACCCCGCCCCCCTCTGACGCAAGGAGAAAGACCAGGCTTTCCCAGTGACGTAGCCGAGGGTGCGTCAGAGGGGGCGGGGTCACGTGACGGATGGCCCCGCCTCCCCTATATAAGAAGTGTTAAAGCATCCGCCCACGTCATTCTGCTGGGCTGTGTCCAGCGGAGAGAGGAGCTCACCTGCTGTGCTCTGGATGGATGGATCTTCTCATCGCTGGACCGGACCACTGATCACCCGTCGCTGGAGAGATCACCCGTCGCTGGAGAGATCACCCGTCGGTGGAGAGATAACCCGTCGGTGGAGAGATCAACCGTCGCTGGAGAGATCACCCGTCAGTGGAGAGATCACCTGTCGCTGGACCGATCACCTGTCGCTGGAGAGATCACCAGTCGCTGAAGAGATCACCCGTCACTGGAGAGATCACCCGTCGGTGGAGAGATCACCCGTCGGTGGAGAGATAACCCGTCAGTGGAGAGATCACCCGTCGGTGGAGAGATAACCCGTCAGTGGAGAGATCACCCGTCGGTGGAGAGATAACCCGTCAGTGGAGAGATCACCTGTCGCTGGAGAGATCACCCGTCGCTGGAGAGATCACCCGTCACTGGAGAGATCACCCGTCACTGGAGAGATCACCTGTCGCTGGAGAGATCACCCGTCGCTGGAGAGATCACCCGTCGGTGGAGAGATCACCTGTCGGTGGAGAGATCACCCGTCGCTGGAGAGATCACCCGTCGCTGGAGAGATCACCCGTCGCTGGAGAGATCACCCGTCGCTGGAGAGATCACCTGTCGGTGGAGAGATAACCTGTCAGTGGAGAGATCACCCGTCGGTGGAGAGATAACCTGTCAGTGGAGAGATCACCTGTCGCTGGACCGATCACCCGTCGCTGGAGAGATCACCAGTCGCTGAAGAGATCACCCGTCACTGGAGAGATCACCTGTCGCTGGAGAGATCACCCGTCGCTGGAGAGATCACCCGTCACTGGAGAGATCACCCGTCGCTGGACCGATCACCCGTCGCTGGAGAGATCACCAATCGCTGAAGAGATCACCCGTCGCTGGAGAGATCACCAATCGCTGAAGAGATCACCCGTCACTGGAGAGATCACCCGTCGCTGGACCGATCACCCGTCACTGGACAGATAACCCATCGCTGGAGAGATCACCCGTCGCTGGAGAGATCACCAATCGCTGAAGAGATCACCCGTCACTGGAGAGATCACCCGTCGCTGGAGAGATCACCCGTCGCTGGAGAGATCACCCGTCGCTGGAGAGATCACCCGTCACTGGAGAGATCACCCGTCGCTGGAGAGATCACCAATCGCTGAAGAGATCACCCGTCACTGGAGAGATCACCCGTCGCTGGACCGATCACCCGTCACTGGACAGATAACCCATCGCTGGAGAGATCACCCGTCGCTGGAGAGATCACCAATCGCTGAAGAGATCACCCGTCACTGGAGAGATCACCCGTCGCTGGAGAGATCACCCGTCGCTGGAGAGATCACCCGTCGCTGGAGAGATCACCCGTCACTGGAGAGATCACCCGTCGCTGGAGAGATCACCCGTCGCTGGAGAGATCACCCGTCGCTGGAGAGATCACCCGTCACTGGAGAGATCACCCGTCGCTGGAGAGATCACCCGTCGCTGGAGAGATCACCAATCGCTGAAGAGATCACCCGTCACTGGAGAGATCACCCGTCGCTGGAGAGATCACACGTCGCTGTCCCAGGGTGTACATCCATGTACACCCTGGGACACGGACGCCTGTACAAGTCAACCCCCTGATCGGCGGGCTCATATATAGAAGCCTAAAAATCTCTACTGACTGGTGGTCTGATACTCCTCGTGTATTTGAAGCCCAATACAACAATTTTTGGCTTTGTGTCCCAGTTGGCCCTATGGTCTCCTATCAAGGAATGAAGGCTGCTAACAGCATCACATTATAATTTTCCTTTTGAATGTTGGAAACACCCCTATTTTTGACTTTATTGTCAATTAACAGATCTAGATGAAGCTCTGAAGACCTTCTTGAACCCAGTATATTATATACTATTGAATATTCGACCGCGGTGTGTGCCCTGCCTTGCATTGATTGTAGAGTCATCGGCCATACAACTATTGTTACACATCTCTCTACAAAAATCCTCAAACATCTGCCCTGAAGAAGCCTCACGGCGAAACGCGCGTCGGCGACTCTGGGTTTTTGTGTATAGAGTGGTTCACCTGTATATATGTATCATTTCTTTTTTTATATACATGTCCTGGTAAGATGGCTCAGCAGGCTAATGCTCTGTTGCAGCAATCTGTGATCACCTGAGCCCTCAGGGTCACAGGTTCAATCCCGGCGGGGTCCACTCAGCCTTCAATCCTTCCGAGGTCGGTAAAATGAGTACCATTGATTTGGGTAATAGTGACTATGTTACTATATAAGCGCCTCGAGACCCGATGAGCTACAGCTTCGGCTGTGGCTTCAGAAGCTTGCCTGGCAAGTTAGGGTAAGACAGCGCTATATAAGACTTGCATTATTATTATTATTTGTTTTATTTTTATAACTATATTATCCCTAAACACTCCCCTGGGGCAGGACCCGGGTCCCTAAACACTCCCCTGGGACAGGACCTGGGTCCCCAAACACTCCCCTGGGGCAGGACCCGGGTCCCTAAACACTCCCCTGGGGCAGGACCCGGTACCCTAAACACTCCCCTGGGGCAAGACCATGGGTCCCTAAACACTCCCCTGGGGCAAGACCATGGGTCCCCAAACACTCCCCCTGGGGCAGGACCCGGGTCCCTAAACACTCCCCTGGGGCAGGACCCAGGTCCCTAAACACTCCCCCTGGGGCAGGACCCAGGTCCCCAAACACTCCCCCTGGGGCAGGACCCAGGTCCCTAAACACTCCCCTGGGGCAGGACCCGGGTCCCTAAACACTCCCCTGAGGCAGGACCCGGGTCCCCAAACACTCCCCTGGGGCAGGACCCGGATCCCCAAACACTCCCCTGGGGCAGGATCAAGGTCCGCAAACACTTCCCTGGGGCAGGACCCGGGTCCCCAAACACTCCCCTGGGGCAGGACCCAGGTCCCCAAACACTCCCCTGGGGCAGGATCAAGGTCCGCAAACACTTCCCTGGGGCAGGACCCGGGTCCCCAAACACTCCCCTGGGGCAGAACCCGGGTCCCCAAACACTCCCCTGGGGCAGGACCCGGGTCCCCAAACACTCCCCTGGGGCAGAACCCGGGTCCCCAAACACTCCCCTGGGGCAGGACCCGGGTCCCCAAACACTCCCCTGGAGCAGGACCCGGGTCCCCAAACACTCCCCTGGGGCAAGACCCGGGTCCCCAAACACTCCCCTGGGGCAGGACCCGGGTCCCCAAACACTCCCCTGGTGCAGGACCCGGGTCCCCAAAACTCCCCTGGACAGGACCCGGGTCCCCTGGAGCCCGGGTCCCCAAACACTCCCCTGGACCCGGGTCCCCAAACACTCCCCTGGGGCCCGGGTCCCCAAACACTCCCCTGAACCCGGGTCCCCAAACACTCCCCTGGGGCAGGACCCGGGTCCCCAAACACTCCCCTGGAGCAGGACCCGGGTCCCCAAACACTCCCCTGGGGCAGGACCCGGGGCAGGACCCGGGTCCCCAAACACTCCCCTGGGGCAGGACCCGGGTCCCCAAACACTCCCCTGGAGCAGGACCCGGGTCCCCAAACACTCCCCTGGGGCAAGACCCGGGGCAGGACCCGGGTCCCCAAACACTCCCCTGGGGCAGGACCCGGGTCCCCAAACACTCCCCTGGGGCAGGACCCGGGTCCCCAAACACTCCCCTGGAGCAGGACCCGGGTCCCCAAACACTCCCCTGGGGCAGAACCCGGGTCCCCAAACACTCCCCTGGGGCAGGACCCGGGTCCCCAAACACTCCCCTGGGGCAGGACCCGGGTCCCCAAACACTCCCCTGGGGCAGGACCCGGGTCCCCAAACACTCCCCTGGAGCAGGACCCGGGTCCCCAAACACTCCCCTGGGGCAGAACCCGGGTCCCCAAACACTCCCCTGGGGCAGGACCCGGGTCCCCAAACACTCCCCTGGAGCAGGACCCGGGTCCCCAAACACTCCCCTGGGGCAGGACCCGGGTCCCCAAACACTCCCCTGGGGCAAGACCCGGGTCCCCAAACACTCCCCTGGGGCAGGACCCGGGTCCCCAAACACTCCCCTGGGGCAGGACCCGGGTCCCCAAACACTCCCCTGGAGCAGGACCCGGGTCCCCAAACACTCCCCTGGGGCAGAACCCGGGTCCCCAAACACTCCCCTGGGGCAGGACCCGGGTCCCCAAACACTCCCCTGGAGCAGGACCCGGGTCCCCAAACACTCCCCTGGGGCAAGACCCGGGTCCCCAAACACTCCCCTGGGGCAGGACCCGGGTCCCCAAACACTCCCCTGGGGCAGGACCCGGGTCCCCAAACACTCCCCTGGGGCAGGACCCGGGTCCCTAAACACTCCCCTGGGGCAGGACCCGGGTCCCTAAACACTCCCCTGGGGCAGGACCCGGGTCCCTAAACACTCCCCTGGGGCAAGACCATGGGTCCCCAAACACTCCCCCTGGGGCAGGACCCGGGTCCCTAAACACTCCCCTGGGGCAGGACCCAGGTCCCTAAACACTCCCCCTGGGGCAGGACCCAGGTCCCCAAAACACTCCCCCTGGGGCAGGACCCAGGTCCCTAAACACTCCCCTGGGGCAGGACCCGGGTCCCTAAACACTCCCCTGAGGCAGGACCCGGGTCCCCAAACACTCCCCTGGGGCAGGACCCGGATCCCCAAACACTCCCCTGGGGCAGGACCCGGGTCCCCAAACACTCCCCTGGGGCAGGACCCGGGTCCCCAAACACTCCCCTGGGGCAGGACCCGGGTCCCTAAACACTCCCCTGGGGCAGGACCCGGGTCCCTAAACACTCCCCTGGGGCAGGACCCGGGTCCCTAAACACTCCCCTGGGGCAAGACCATGGGTCCCCAAACACTCCCCCTGGGGCAGGACCCGGGTCCCTAAACACTCCCCTGGGGCAGGACCCAGGTCCCTAAACACTCCCCCTGGGGCAGGACCCAGGTCCCCAAACACTCCCCCTGGGGCAGGACCCAGGTCCCTAAACACTCCCCTGGGGCAGGACCCGGGTCCCTAAACACTCCCCTGAGGCAGGACCCGGGTCCCCAAACACTCCCCTGGGGCAGGACCCGGATCCCCAAACACTCCCCTGGGGCAGGATCAAGGTCCGCAAACACTTCCCTGGGGCAGGACCCGGGTCCCCAAACACTCCCCTGGGGCAGAACCCGGGTCCCCAAACACTCCCCTGGGGCAGGACCCGGGTCCCCAAACACTCCCCTGGAGCAGGACCCGGGTCCCCAAACACTCCCCTGGGGCAGGACCCGGGTCCCCAAACACTCCCCTGGGGCAGGACCCGGGTCCCCAAACACTCCCCTGGGGCAGGACCCGGGTCCCTCCCCTGGGGCAACCCGGGTCCCTACACTCCCCTGGGGCAGGACCCGGGTCCCTAAACACTCCCCTGGGGCAAGACCATGGGTCCCCAAACACTCCCCCTGGGGCAGGACCCGGGTCCCTAAACACTCCCCCTGGGGCAGGACCCAGGTCCCCAAACACTCCCCCTGGGGCAGGACCCGGGTCCCTAAACACTCCCCTGGGGCAGGACCCGGGTCCCTAAACACTCCCCTGAGGCAGGACCCGGGTCCCCAAACACTCCCCTGGGGCAGGACCCAGGTCCCCAAACACTCCCCTGGGGCAGGATCAAGGTCCGCAAACACTTCCCTGGGGCAGGACCCGGGTCCCCAAACACTCCCCTGGGGCAGAACCCGGGTCCCCAAACACTCCCCTGGGGCAGGACCCGGGTCCCCAAACACTCCCCTGGAGCAGGACCCGGGTCCCCAAACACTCCCCTGGGGCAGGACCCGGGTCCCCAAACACTCCCCTGGGGCAGGACCTGGGTCCCCAAACACTCCCCTGGGGCAGGACCCGGGTCCCCAAACACTCCCCTGGGGCAGGACCCGAGTCCCCAAACACTCCCCTGGGGCAGGACCCGGGTCCCCAAACACTTTTTAGGACAATAACTTGCATATTAGCCTTTAAAATTAGCACTTTAGATTTCTAACGTTGGAGTCCCATAGACATAACGGGGTTCGAATGTTCACAAACATTTGGTGTGTTCGGGGGTTCTGGTGCGAACTGAACAGGGGGTGGGGGTGGGGTGTTCGGCTCGTCCCTGGTGACACTAGTGAGATCAGTGGAGTTTTCCGAGTGATTAAATGAATGTATTCTTTAAGGGCCACGTAGTTCCATGCATGCCACGCTGTCATTGCTCGTTCTGAACCTGAGCCAGTGCTGCCACCTGCTGGGGAACGACTAAAACTGAACGGGGGGGGGAAATAAACGTAGAAAATTAGAGATGCAAAAAATAATGTATAGATTGTAGATAACCAGAGAGTGTCCATAACGAGAGCGATGGGGCCGATAACCTGGTCATCTCACCCCCCCTAATATATTGTCAAAAGTATTGGGACACCGGCCTTTACAGGCACATGACCTTTAATAACATCCCAGTCTCAGTCCGGAGGGTTCAATATTGAGTTGGCCCCGCCCCTTTGCAGCCATAACACCTTCACCTCTTCTAGGAAGGCCGTCCACAAGGTTTAGGGGTGTGTCTATGGGAAGGCCGTCCACAAGGTTTAGGGGTGTGTCTATGGGAAGGCGGTCCACAAGGTTTAGGGGTGTGTCTGTGGGAAGGCCGTCCACAAGGTTTAGGGGTGTCTATGGGAAGGCTGTCCAAAAGGTTTAGGGGTGTGTCTATGGGAAGGCCGTCCACAAGGTTTAGGGGCGTGTCTATGGGAAGGCCGTCCACAAGGTTTAGGGGTGTGTCTATGGGAAGGCGGTCCACAAGGTTTAGGGGTGTGTCTGTGGGAAGGCCGTCCACAAGGTTTAGGGGTGTCTATGGGAAGGCTGTCCAAAAGGTTTAGGGGTGTGTCTATGGGAAGGCCGTCCACAAGGTTTAGGGGCGTGTCTATGGAAAGGCTGTCCACAAGGTTTAGGGGTGTGTCTATAGGAAGGCTGTCCACAAGGTTTAGGGGTGTGTCTATGAGAAGGCCGTCCACAAGGTTTAGGGGTGTGTCTATGAGAAGGCCGTTCACAAGGTTTAGGGGTGTGTCTATGGGAAGGACGTTGACAAGGTTTAGGGGTGTGTCTATGGGAAGGCCGTTCACAAAGTTTAGGGGTGTGTCTATGGGAAGGCCGTCAACAAGGTTTAGGGGTGTGTCTATAGGAAGGCCGCCCACAAGGTATAGGGGTGTGTCTATGGGAAGGCCGTCCACAAGGTTTAGGGGTGTGTCTATAGAAAGTTTGTCCACAAGGTTTAGGGGTGTGTCTATAGGAAGGCTGTAAACAAAGGTTTAGGGGTGTGTCTATGAGAAGGCCATCCACAAGGTTTAGGGGTGTGTCTATGAGAAGGCCGTCCACAAGGTTTAGGGGTGTGTCTATGGGAAGGACGTTGACAAGGTTTAGGGGTGTGTCTATGGGAAGGCCGTCAACAAGGTTTAGGGGTGTGTCTATGGGAAGGTCGTCCAAAAGGTTTAGGGGTGTGTCTATGGGAAGGCCGTCCACAAGGTTTAGGGGTGTGTCTATGAGAAGGCCGTCCACAAGGTTTAGGGGTGTGTCTATGAGAAGGCCGTCCACAAGGTTTAGGGGTGTGTCTATGGGAAGGCCGTCCACAAGGTTTAGGGGTGTGTCTATGGGAAGGCCGTCCACAAGGTTTAGGGGTGTGTCTATAGGAAGGCTGTCCACAAGGTTTAGGGGTGTGTCTATAGGAAGGCTGTCCACAAGGTTTAGGGGTGTGTCTATGGGAAGGCCGTCCACAACGTTTAGGGGTGTGTCTATGGGAAGGACGTTGACAAGGTTTAGGGGTGTGTCTATGGGAAGGCCGTCCACAACGTTTAGGGGTGTGTCTATGGGAAGGACATTGACAAGGTTTAGGGGTGTGTCTATAGGAAGGCCGTCCACAAGGTGTAGGGGTGTGTCTATGGGAATGTTTGACCATTCTTCCAGAAGAACATTTGTGAGGTCAGACACTGATGTTGGATGAGAAGGCCTGGCTCTAATTCATCCTAAAGTTCCTCCACCCCAAACTCCCTCATCCATGTCTGTATGGACCTTGCTTTGTGTTAATAAATATGTTTTTATTTGTATAATACGCTTTGAAATGATTCGACATTTTGCATATAATGTCATACAAAAAATAATAATTTTGTTATTTGACTTTGTCTTTTATTCCACAGCCACAAAAAAAAGTGACCAAAATTGATATAAAAAAACAAAAAATGGTATCTTTCTCTTTTTGATAGAATGTGTGTAAATATATATATAATAATATAATGCACACAATAAAGAAAAGGTACAATATTTTTCTGGAGTAGGACGATGACATCACTGCCACATAAAAAAAATATGTTAATTAATTAATAATAATAATAATAATAATAATAATAATAATAATAATAATTAGTGTTACTATTTTATATATATATATATATATATATATATTTCTATCTATAATGTATATATATGTATATATTATAGATAGAAAAATAAATATATATTTAAAATAATAAAATAATAATAATAATAAATATATATATCTTTTTATAGATAGAAAAAATAGATAGATAGAGATAGATGGAGTTATTATAAAATTTTTAATATAAAAGAAAGAAGAATAGAATAATATAATGCACACAATAAAGAAAAGATAACATATTTTTCTGGAGTAGGATGATGACATCACTGCCACATAAAAAATGTATGTTAAAGCGGATCTCCACCCTAAAGTGAAGATCCGCTGATCGGAACCCTCCCCCCCTCCGGTGTCACATTTGACACCTTTCAGGGGGGAGGGGGGTGCAGATACCTGTCTAAAGACAGGTATCCGCACCCACTTCCGGCCCGCAGTCTCGGGCAAAAGACGGGCTTTTCCCGTTGTGTGCTGGGAACTCTCAGCTCCCAGCACACAGCGGGAGCCAATCGCCGGGCGCAGCGCGACTCGCGCATGCGCCGTAGGGAACCGGGCAGTGAAGCCGGAGCGCTTCACTTCCTGGTTCCCTCGCCGTGGATGGAGGGGGGAGCAGCAGGGTGATGAGCGATCGCTCATCCTCTGCTGCGGACGCCGCTGGACTCCAGGACAGGTAAGTGTCCTAATATTAAAAGTCAGCAGCTGCAGTATTTGTTGCTGCTGGCTTTTAATATTTATTTAAGGTGAACCATCCGCTTTAATAATAATTATTATTTTAAATATATATACATTTTTCTATCTAATATATATATTCTATTTGTAATATACAGATAGATAGATAGAGTTAGATATAATTAATAATAAATGAATAATATAATACAATAAATGAAAACATAAAACATAAACATGATTTTCTTTTTAAATATAATTAATATATATTTTTTTACTAAATATTTTTTTTATTAATAATAATGTATTTCTTAGAAGGATAATATACTTTCAAATGAATTGGCATGTTGCATTCTTATCAGTAAAATATTATCAACAAATAAATACAATAAATATAAAATCTTTAAAAAAAAAAAAACATAAAATATTAATAATAATTACACAATATTTTGATGTTTTTAATATTTTACGTTTTATTATTCTAATATACTTTCTTTATTTTGATTTATTTTTATTACGTTTTTTAAACATTTATATAATTAACATTACATTGTTGATAAAGCATACAAAAGAGTTCTTCAGTTAAAATTAAATACATTCACCTTTTATTATAATATACTTTCAAACGAATTGACATTTTGCATCATTGTTACTAAAATATTATCAAGAAATAAAAAAATATATAAAATCTTCAAAAAAAAAGAATAAAATATTATTAATAATTACACATTATTTTGAATGTTTTTAATATTTTAATATATTTGTATCAACAATATATTTTTTTTAACTATAATATACTCTGAAATGATTTGACATGTTACACATAATGTTATTGAAATAAAATAAAGTTCCTTGTGAGGTTTAGCAAATAAAATCTGCAGACAGTCAGCCAGGAGTTAATAATATTCCTGTCCTGGGTGATGTAGATTCCTCGGGTCTCTGCGGGGATCCGCCGCGCTCGGTGGTGATCAGCTAAAAGTTTTAATTGTGAGACCTAATTATGTCCGAAGTGTGAGAGGCCTCCTGACCATAAACTGTTTACTAAGCACAGGATCCTTAGAGGACGGCCCCCGAGGAATCCCAGAATAATGCAGAGCTGCTAATCAGAGAATTAATGATGCAGAGCTGTGAGCGGGGAAGGAGCACCGTCCAGAGGAAACAGCGGCCTCCCCGCAGCCTTCATTACACTGACTGAGGCTGGAAAGGGATGTCCAGCTCGTTAGGATAATTGTGAGGAGGATCCTCGGGGGAGGAGGAGGGAGGCAGAGCAATGATGATAATTAGACCATCGTGTCCTGCAAGAGACGACCAATTAATTCCGAGTCGGAGAAAATGTACAAAGGAAAAAAAAAATACACAGCAAAGACCTTTTAAAAATTAGAAAATCTTTAAATGATTTAATATTTTCAGCCCATGTGCCCCCCCCCCTATTTACCAGAATTATTTCTGCATTTTAGCTGTGTGTCTTAAATTACAATTTTATTGCCAAATCCAAAGAAATAATCGAAGGTCAACATCAGAAACGACCACGTGGTCCGTCAGGTCTGCTCAATTAAAAAAAAAAAAAAAGTTGTTTTTTGCTTTATTTATTTTTTTGTTTAATATTTTTTTCCGGTGTAGACGTTATATGCTCAGACAAAAAGATAAAAATATTTTTTTTTATTTTTTTTTTATTTTTTACCTTTATACTACTGAGGCAAGACCAATAATAATAATAATAATAATAATAATAATAATAAAAAAATTGAAAATGAAAATACATGCTCTGACAAAGAGTAAAAAAAAAAATGTTTCTGATATATTTATAATTTAAAAGCAGAGGTATTTCTGCAACAGGGGCACTTTCTTTTGTTTTTGCTTTTTTAGGTTCACTATTCATTTATTTACTCTTTTTTTATTGTTAATTTATTATTTTTTTACATATTTACTTTAAATTTTTTAATTGTTAATTTTATAATGTATTTTTTTATTTTACACTGTTGCTTTATTTCTTTTTTTTTAAAAAAAATATTTATTAATTTAATATTTTTTATGTTATTTTTTAATTGTTTATTAATTATTTTTGTTATTTTTACACTGTTGCTTTAATTTCTCTTTATTATTAATTTATTTTACACGGTTCCCTACATGCTCCTCTGTTCCTCCACATGCTCCTCTGGTCCCCTGTGCTCCTCTATTCCCCCATGTTCCTCTGGTCCCCTGTGCTCCTCTATTCCCCCATGTTCCTCTGGTCCCCCGCATTCTCCTCTGGTATCCCGTATGTTCCTCTGGTCCCCCGCATTCTCCTCTGGTATCCCGTATGTTCCTCTGGTCCCTGTGCTCCTCTATTCCCACATTCTCCTCTGGTCCCGCATGCTCCTCTATTCCTCCCCATGCTCCTTTGGTCCCCCACATGCTCCTCTGGTCCCCCACATTCTCCTCTGGTCCTCCACATGCTCCTCTGGTCCCCTGCATGCTCCTCTATTCCCCCATGCACCTCTGCTCACCCACATGCTCCTCTGGTCCATAGTGCTCCTCTATTCCTCCATGCTCCTCTGCTCCCTAGTGCTCCTCTATTCCTCCCCATGCTCCTCTGGTCCCCTGCATGCTCCTCTGGTCCCCCACATGCTCCTCTGGTCCTCCACATGCTCCTCTGGTCCCCTGCATGCTCCTCTATTCCCCTATGCACCTCTGGTCCCCCGCATCGTCCTCTGGTATCCCGTATGCTTCTCTGGTCCCCTGTGCTCCTCTATTGCCACATTCTCCTCTGGTCTGGCATACTCCTCTATTCCTCCCCATGCTCCTCTGGTCCCCCGCATGCTCCTCTGGTCCTCCACATGCTCCTCTGGTCCCCTGCATGCTCCTCTATTCCTCCCCATGCTCCTCTGGTCCTCCACATGCTCATCTGGTCCCCTGCATGCTCCTCTATTCCCCCCATGCTCCTCTGGTCCTCCACATGCTCCTCTGGTCCCCTGCATGCTCCTCGATTCCTCCCCATGCTCCTCTGGTCCTCCACGTGCTCCTCTGGTCCCCTGCATGCTCCTCTATTCCTCCATGCACCTCTGCTCACCCACGTGCTCCTCTGGTCCCTAGTGCTCCTCTATTCCCCCATGCGCCTCTGCTCCCTAGTGCTCCTCTATTCCTTCCCATGCTCCTCTGGTCCCCTGCATGCTCCTCTGGTCCCCCACATGCTCCTCTGGTCCTCCACATGCTCCTCTGGTCCCCTACATGCTCCTCTATTCCTCCATGCACCTCTGCTCACCCACGTGCTCCTCTGGTCCCTAGTGCTCCTCTATTCCCCCATGCGCCTCTGCTCCCTAGTGCTCCTCTATTCCTCCCCATGCTCCTCTGGTCCCCTGCATGCTCCTCTGGTCCCCCACATGCTCCTCTGGTCCTCCACATGCTCCTCTGGTCCCCTGCATGCTCCTCTATTCCCCTATGCACCTCTGGTCCCCCCCATTCTCCTCTGGTATCCTGTATGCTTCTCTGGTCCCCTGTGCTCCTCTATTGCCACATTCTCCTCTGGTCCGGCATGCTCCTCTATTCCTCCCCATGCTCCTCTGGTCCCCCACATGCTCCTCTGGTCCTCCACATGCTCCTCTGGTCCCCTGCATGCTCCTCTATTCCTCCCCATGCTCCTCTGGTCCTCCACATGCTCCTCTGGTCCCCTGCATGCTCCTCTATTCCTCCCCATGCTCCTCTGGTCCCCTGTATGCTCCTCTCATCCCCCGCATGCTCCTCTGGTCCCATGCATGCTCCTCTATTCCCCCCATGCTCCTCTGGTCCCCCACATGCTCCTCTGGTCCTCCACATGCTCCTTTGGTCTCCTGCATGCTCCTCTATTCCCCCCCATGCTCCTCTGGTCCTCCACCTGCTCCTCTGGTCCCCTGCATGCTCCTCTATTCCCCCCATGCTCCTCTGGTCCTCCACATGCTCCTCTGGTCCCCTGCATGCTCCTCTTTAGTAGAAGGAACTTGTGGTGCCTCCATCCCTACAATACACGGGCAGCCGCCCTTTTACCCACCCCTTATGCCAGTCCTTAGTGTCAGGGGGGCAACTTACAAAACCTCAACCTGTTTAGGATTGACCAGGAGCCAGGCCTTGACCCCAGCCTTCAATGAGTAGGTAAGGGGTTCTGGGACCCTGCGTCCCTAAAGCTTCATAGGAGCCAAGGGAAGCTGCTTCCAGTCCCCCTTAAATCCACTGTCAGCATAGGACCACTAGTCAAAGTGTGGGAGGGTCTGGGAGGGTGTGAGCCCCATAGAAACGTGGAAAGCTGAGATTTTTTTTTAAGACTACGACGGGGGAAATACGACGAACGTATAACAAAGCTGGTCAGATTTTCATCTTGATTAGGTTGGTTTTGCCGATCAAGGACAGAGGCCGGCCACTCCATGCCTTACGCTTTGCGCTGGTTAGCAGGGGGGGGGGGTGCAGATTTATATTACAGAACTTGGCGACATTGCAGAGAAATATTAATGCCAAGGATTCGGATGGTGTCCGTCCAGCAGACAGGAGGTGTTGGGTCAGCTGAGGGCCAATGGGGAGGATCAGGGATTTGTCCCAATTCACACGGAGCCCCGAGAAGGTAGCAGAAGGGGAACGAAGGTGTAGAGGCTCTTGGAGGGAAGTTTTCAGGTCATTGAGAAAAAGGACCAAAATATGAGCATATAGGGCGACTTTTTCCATGATGGCCCCCACCCAGATCCCCCCTAGGCAAGTATACAACCTCAACGCTATAGCCAGGGGCGGTGCGTCCATAAAGGGCGCACTGGCGACACAACCCCCTCACCATAGATAGATTCATGCATTGCACGAATCTATCTATGGCCTCTGCTGACACCCCCTATTCCAGGGCTGATCCTAGGCAGGTGCGTGGGGTGCAGTGCACCCAGGCGCCACAAAGGTGGGGGCGCTGAAGCACCAAAGTGCTCCCCTTCTTTCTCCTCCTTCTCCTTGTCCGTGTCTAGAGGCGGCTCTCTCCCCCGGTCTCCGCCGCCACTGTGTTTCCTGATCAAGCCCGTCCCCCCTCCCGTCTATTGTCAGAGGAGGAGAGCGAAGAGGCGGCTGTCTCTGTGTGAAGAGAGACCAGCCATGCAGTGAGGTCGCTGGGGGGGGGGGGGGGGGGCGACCCGTGCCTAACGTGTTCTCTTTGTCCGTTTTAGGGGAGCATCTCTGTGTTTAACCACTTCAATACCAAGGACGTCAATTGACGTCCTGGCTTTCAGTGGGGATATCTGAATGATGGGTGCAGCCACAGGCATCATTCAGATATCCATCTCTTCAGGAGGCGAATCCCTGCACCCTAAGAATGATTATAGCGGCGGTTCTGCCGCTTGATCGTTCTTATAGGCGGCGGGAGGGGACGCCCCCCCCCCTCCCGCAGCCATCCGGTGCGTCTCCGGGCTCTCCTTTGCCATCGGAAACCCGGAGAAACGATCCGCCGCCGGCCGCTGTAAACCAGATGGTCACCAGTCATCTCTATGATCGTCGGAGGCCCGAGCGCGATGTTATGACGTCACGCCCGGGTCCTGGAATGTAAACACAGCCGCAATCGCGGCTGAATGCATTAGATCTGTGAATTTTTTTTTCACGATCTAATGCTTTTCAGCCTGGAGGAGAGATGTGGGGGGAGGGGGAGGTCTTATTGACCCCGCCTCTCTCCATAAAGAGGACCTGTCACAGGAATACAAGTGAATACAAGTGATCAAAAAAAAAATTCAAAAAAAGTGTAAAATAAAAAATAAAATAATAAAACAATTTTTTTTAAACACCCCCTACCCCCGGTAGCTCGCGCTCAGAAGCGAACGCACGTGTAAGTCCCGCCCACATGTGTAAACGCCATTCAAACCACACATGTGAGGTATCGCCGCGTGCGTTAGAGCGCCAGCAACAATTCCAGCACTAGACCTCCTCTGGAACTCTAAATTTGTAACTTGTAAAAAAAAAATAAACGTCGCCTATGGAGATTTTTAAGTACTGACGTTTGGCGCCATTCCATGAGTGTGCGCAGTTTTAAAGCGTGACGTGTTGGGTATCTATTTACTCGGCGTAACTTCATCTTTCACATTATACCAAAAAATTGGGCTGACTTTACTGTTTTGTTCTTTTTTAATTCACAAAACCATTGTTTTCCCCAAAAAAAGGCGTTTAAAAAATGATTGCGCAAATAATGTGCGAGATAAAAAGTTGCAATGGCCGGCAATTTATTCCCTAGGGTGTCTTCTAAAAAAACATATATTGTGTTTGGGGGTTCTGAGTAATTTTCTAACAAAAAAATATGATTTATGCATGTAGGAGAGACGTGCCAAAATTGCCCCGGGATTGAAGCAGTTAAGTCGTTGCCATAGAAACATTTGTAAAGGGGAGGAGTTGATAAGATGGCCACACCCATGGGGGGCGCCAGAAATATTTCTGCACCCAGGCATCTGTGACCCTAGGATCGGCCCTGCCCTTTTCAGGTGTCCAGCCCCTTGTCGTGCGCCGGTGCCTGAATTACAGTGGCGGGGGTGTTTTTTGGGCTCTAATAGGCATCCAAAAAGGGTGAACAATGGGCACCATGCTGGGCGTTCACTTTTCACTCAGCTGTGTGTTAAGAAAGCAAAAGAATTCTCGCTTTCCTAACACAGAACCGCCTCTCAGCCAGTCAGGTGCTCAGGTCTGTGTTACCTGTCACCTGATTGGCTGAAACGACAGGCGTTGTTAATGGACGCCGCCTATCAGGCGCCCAATCATAGCAGAGGACGGGAAGAGTGGGCGGGAGAACAGATCGAGGTGCATGGAGGACACCGCCGCCATGATCCACTGCCCCACCAAGACAAGGTAAGTGTCGGGCGGGCAAGGAATGCACACTGGCAGCAGTACACTGGGCACAGTAGCGGCAGTAGATGGGCACAGTGGCGGCAGGTGATAGACACACTGGCAGCAGTGGATGGGCACAGTAGTGGCAGTGGATGGGCACAGTGGCGGCAGGTGATGGACACACTGGCAGCAGTGGATGGGCACAGTAGTGGCAGTGGATGGGCACAGTGGCGGCAGGTGATGGACACACTGGCAGCAGTGGATGGGCACAGTAGTGGCAGTGGATGGGCACAGTGGCAGTATTTGGGCACAGTGGCAGCAGTTGATGAGCACAGTAGCGCCAGTGGATAGGAACAGTTGCGACAGTTGATGGGCAGAGTAGCGCCAGTGGATGGGCAAAGTGGCGGCAATTGATGGGCACAGTGGCAGCAATTGATGGGCACAGTGACGGCAATTGATGGGCACAGTAGCTGAATTTGATGGGGTTTTTAAGGTGCATGGAGGACACCGCCACCGTGATCCACTACCCCACCGAGACAAGGTAAGTGCCGAGCGGGCAAGGAATGCACACTGGCAGCAGTTGATAGGCACAGTAGCAGCAGTAGATGGGCACAGTGGTGGCAGGTGATGGGCACACTGGCAGCAGTTAATGGGCACAGTAGCGGCAGTAGATGGGCACAGTGGCGGTAGGTGATGAGCACACTGGCTGCAGTTGATTGGCACAGTAGCAGCAGTGGATGGGCACAGTAGTGGCAGTGGATGGTCACGGTAGTGGCAGTGGATAGGCACAGTGGTGGCAGTTGATGGGCACACTAGCGAGACCCTGAGCAGGTTTGTGTTGGTTGATTTTCTTGGCATAATTCTGGCCTGGTCAATATTAATCACGGAAGGGAGGACCTTCATCAACCTGGAGGCCCTTCATCAACCTGGAGGCCAGGAGGACCTTCATCAACCTGGAGGCCAGGAGGACCTTCATCAACATGGAGGACAGGAGGACCTTCATCAACATGGAGGACAGGAGGACTTTTATCAACCTGGAGGCCAGGAGGACCTTCATCAACATGGAGGACAGGAGGAGCTTCATCAACCTGGAGGGAGGAGATGGAGGCCAGGAGGACCTGGAGAGGAGGCCTCATCAACATGGAGGACAGGAGGACCTTCATCAACATGGAGGACAGGAGGAGCTTCATCAACCTGGAGGACAGTAGGAGCTTCATCAACCTGGAGGACAGGAGGAGCTTCATCAACCTGGAGGCCAGGAGGACCTTCATCAACATGGAGGACAGGAGGACCTTCATCAACATGGAGGACAGGAGGAGCTTCATCAACCTGGAGGACAGTAGGAGCTTCATCAACCTGGAGGACAGGAGGAGCTTCATCAACCTGGAGGCCAGGAGGACCTTCGCCAGAATCTCAAGATCATGATTAAATAAAGATATATAGGTCAGGCGGGGGACATGGCAGGGGACTGGAAAATTCTTGAAACGTCTGTAGTGGGCCAACCTGGTCGGAGATCAATGTTCCACAAAGCAGACCTAACTTTGGTTATAATTGCTTGAAACCGCGTCTTTCCGCCGCCAACCTAGAAAGAAGGCCACCATTCTTGTTGCCAGATTCAAAAACTCTGCTAGCAAGAAGTTTGGAGTTCAGGGAAGTGTAGTCTAAGACGAGATCCCAACGTGCTTGGGCCCACTGTGAGTAGGTGTATGCAGTTGTTGATGGCACAAGGGTGGCTGCTGCCTCCATTTCATGGTCCTCCAGTTGAGTGGTTTGGAGGGAATATTCCTTCCGAGAGGCCTTAATATCCAAAATATATTTGCCCTGAACAGTAGCCTAAAAGACATCCCAGACTAAGGAGGGAGAGGCTCAATAATATCCCAGTATTGTGTTATTTTCTTAGAGAGAATCCCGGCTCTACTTAAAGGTCGAATTCCAAAAGCCGGAAGCTCTCCGACTCCCCACCCCAAAAACCATTGCAAGTGGAGATCGATCTCAGAGGCCCGCTGTAAGTAATCGTCAATTCTCAAAGAAGATGAGGGCTGCAGAAGGCCGGGACTTTTCGGGAACCCTAGCGGTGGGTGGCTGAGAGAAAAGGCCCCCCAGCATTAGGTCACAGAGTGTCCCCAGGACAGGAAATAAGGAGAAGAACTCCCCCATTGACTTAGAGAGCAAAACAAACCCAGAACAATGTCTGACCCTTCCACATTCCACCCAGACTAATATATAAAAATACACAATATACATTGTGTCTGGAGTTCTGGTTTGCTGACTATAATGAATGTTTGTCTGATGATGAGAGCGAGTTGTGTACTAAGGGAAATGTCGGTCATCATGGACTCCTCGGCGTGTACGGGGACCTCCCTCCGCAGTGACTGCAATTAGTGGAAATCCATCAGGACTCAGAGAGTTCAATAAATTCACTGAGATCCCCGTACTGAGGATTTCCCGGCCGAGGTCTGTGCCAGAGACAGGTAGGTCCTCCAATCCCCGACTTCTACAATTACCACCCTCCAACACCGACCCCGATAGGATATCAGAACCCTTCCTATAGAATGAAGACTACAGCCTGATAAGGTGCGGCACCTCACCACCATTACTGCTCTCTGTGCATTGTTTTCTAGTATTGGGACCCTACAGGTGAGACATCGGACACAGAAGACATACACCTCGTTCTAGTGTCTAAAAAAATATTCATTTATTTATTGATTATAATAAAAAACTATTGATAAAAAATATCAGGTGATTTTTTTTTCCTTTAGAAGGACTTGTAAGGCGACCCCAGCACAACGTTTATTCTCTACAACACCGATATACAGAATATAGTACAACCCTTCCCATGGTGCCCTGGTCACCCTTCAGAGTGTTATAAAGATCTATTTTTATAAATTAAAAAAGGAAAGAAAATTCTGTAAAAAAGTGAAGTGCTGACAGCCAATCTCATTCCTTACAAGCCAGGAAAGTACAAATACCCCCCCCCCCCAAATGACCCCTTTTTGGAAAGTAGACATTCCAAGGTATTTAGTAAGAGGCATGGTGTATTTTTTGTAATTTTTTTTTCCCCTATGCAAAATCAAGTTTTATTTTTGACTTTTATATATTAGCAGGTTATTTCTCACACACAGCATAGGCATACCACAAATGACACCCCAAAACACTCCTCCTGAGTATGGTGATACCACACGTGTGAGACTTTTCCACAGCCCGACCACATTCAGAGGCCCAACATGCAGGAAGCACCTTCGAGTGTTCTAGGAGCAGAAATTACACATCCAATCTCCTGACCACCACTTACACTTTGGAGGCCCTGGAGCACCAGGACAATGGAAAGGCCCCAAAAATGACCCTATTTTGGAAAGAGACACCCCAATGTATAATCTATGAGGCATAATGAGTCTTTTGAACATGTCATTTTTTTTCTACAAGTTTTTGGAAAATGTGGAAAGAAAATGAAAATGATTTTTTTTTCTACAGCCTGGCCACATACCGAGGCCCAACATGCAAGGAGCACCTTTAGGTGTTCTAGGAGCAGAAATTACATCTAATTCCTTAACTACCTATTATGCCATGTACACACGATCGGTCCATCCGATGAGAATGGTCTGATGGACCGTTTTCATTGGTTAACCGATGTAGATGTCTGATGGTCCGTCATGGCTACACACCATTGGTTAAAAAAACGATTATGTGAAAAAAACGAAGTTAAATGCTTCCAAGCATGCGTCGACTTGATTCTGAGCATGCGTGGATTGTTAACCGATGGTCGTGCCTACAAACGATCGTTTTTTTTTTTGCTATCGGTTAGGTAAATTTAAAAAAAGTTGGCTTTTTTTTTAACCGATGGTTAAATAATCGATGGCGCCCACACACGATCGGTCTGGACCGATGAAAACGGTCCATCAGACCGTTCTCATTGGTTTAACCGATCGTGTGTATGAAGCATTACACTTTTGAGGCCCTGGAGCACCAGGACAATGGAAACGACCCCAAAAATTACACCATTTTGGAAAGAAAACGACCCCAAAGTATAATCTATGAGGCATAATGAGTCTTTTGAACGTGTCATTTTTTTCTACAAGTTTTTGGAAAATGTGGAAAGAAAATGAAAATGCATTTTTTTCTTTGCTCCAGGCGGGCGGCCCATGCCTGAAGCTGTGTAAGGGGCCCCAAAAATTCTGATGGCTGCCTGGTGGCTGGGTATGGCTGAGTATGGCTATGTATGGCTGGGTATGGCTCAGTATGGCTGAGTATGGCTGAGTATGGCTAAGTATGGCTGGGTATGGCTGAGTATGGCTGAGTATGGCTGGGTATGGCTCAGTTTGGCTGGGTATGGCTCAGTATGGCTTGGCATGACTGGGTATGGCTCTCTATGGCTGGGTATGGCTGAGTATGGCTGAGTATGGCTGAGAATGGCTAAGTATGGCTCAGTTTGGCTGGGTATAGCTCAGTTTGGCTTGGTATGGCTGGGTATGGCTCTGTATGGTTGGGTATGGCTCAGTATGGCATGGTATAGGTGAGTATAGCTGAGTATGGCTCAGTATGGCTGGGTATGGCTGAGTATGGCTGGGTATGGCTGAGTATGGCTGGGTATGGCTCGGTATGGCTGGGTATGGCTCAGTATGACTTGGTATGGCTGAGTATGGCTGGGTATGGCTCAGTATGGCTGGGTATGGCTCAGTATGGCTGGGTATGGCTGAGTATGGCTGGGTATGGCTCAGTATGGCTGAGTATGGCTGAGTATGGCTAAGTATGGCTGGGTATGGCTGAGTATGGCTGGGTATGGCTCAGTATGGCTTGGTATGGCTAAGTATGGCTGGGTATGGCTCAGTATGGCTCGGTATGGCTGGGTATGGCTCGGTATGGCTGGGTATGGCTCGGTATGGCTCGGTATGGCTGGGTATGGCTGGGTATGGCTCAGTATGGCTGGGTATGGCTCAGTATGGCTTGGTATGGCTAAGTATGGCTGGGTATGGCTCAGTATGGCTCGGTATGGCTGGGTATGGCTCGGTATGGCTCGGTATGGCTGAGTATGGCTGAGTATGGCTGAGTATGGATGGGTATGAATGGCATGCATGGGATTGGGGTGGCTAAGCATGGCCTAATCTAGCTCAAGTTCTCTCAATCTCTCCACGTATCACACTACATATGGACGCCGTTTAAGCAGCCTTATATAGTGTGGGGTGTGAATTTTGCAAATTTTGCAGTGTTTTTTAGCTGGTTTCATCAACCAAATAAAGCATGCCAAACTAGAAAAAAAAAGGAGTTCATAGAGGAGAAGATTGTGTGCTGAAGATGACCAGGATGTAGATAGATCTTCTTATCAAACCACCCATATGACACCACGTGACATCAAACGGCCCCTCATGGGGATGCGCTTACCAAACAGAAAAGTACAGATGACCTTTCACACCACCGGGTAACAATTTCTTCCTTCTTAAGATCTCCTTGTGCAGCCTATGAGTCTTGGTACACCTCGGGTTCATGTAAATAACAACAACAGAAAGAGCTCCATAGCATAACGCTGTTTGTTTATTTCACACAATGGTCCCACAGACCCCCCTTATAAAATGCAGGTACACAGTACAGAACAATCCAAGCTTAGACTCTGAAGCAAAAGTAACAATGAGGCATAAGTTACCACTAGCCGTCCACCCATAGAACACATTCCCCATGAGGGGCATCCCCATGAGGGGCCGTTTGATGTCACGTGGTGTCATATGGGTGGTTTGATAAGAAGATCTATCTACATCCTGGTCATCTTCAGCACACAATCTTCTCCTCTATGAACTACTTGTTTTCTAGTTTGGCATGCTTCTTTTCTTTAGGGTCATCACCTTATAAGGATTTTGGCCCTCCAGTTGTTCAGGAACTACAATTCCCATCATGCCTAGTCATGTCTGTGAATGTCAAAGTTTTACAATGCCTCATGGGATGTGTAGTTCCACCACAGCTGGAGGGCCGTAGTTTGAGGATCCCTGCCTTAACCTAAGCGCTGTGTGGTGCTTGGAAAGGAGGGACAATTTTAGTTTTTTTAAGTTTTCGTCAACGGTTCGCCCTTTGGTTGAAGATGTTTATTGATATCTTCTATAGCAGTGGTTCTCAACCTGGGGGTCGGGAACCCCTGGGGGGTCGAAAGATGATGATTTTCCAGGGGTCACCGAATCCTGGGCTGTTCCCAAAGTCCGCACCACTCTCCCAGCCGCCACCCAGCAGGGCTATCCCTGGATCCTGTGACCGCCCATCTGGGCTGTATCTGGAGCCCACAGCCACCCATCCACTCAGCCTCTTCGCAGGCGCCCATTCAGTTCGCGGCATGGCTGGGGGGCAAAGACTAGAGGTCAGCTGACTGGTGAGGAAAGTGAAGTGGGAGGGGCTGGAAGAGACCCCATCTCCTGATTTCCACACAGGTGTCACTGCTACGAGACACCACAAAGACTGAGATACAGTGAAGCCGGAGACACAGTGAGTAACACTACCTGTGATTATAGTTTCCAATAAAAAGGACTCAGGTAGCGCTAAATGTTTGTGGGTAAGGGGCGCAAGTTACTTGTCTTGCCTTGGGTGCTGACAACCCACGCTATAAAAATCATTTTACCGTTAGGGGTCCCCACAACTTGGGAAATGTTATCAAGGGGTCACAGCACTAGAAGGTTGAGAACCACTGTCCTATAGAATCGAATGCTATATTGGGTTTGTTGTACATCCTTGAACTGAATGTTCTCTTTCCCTCAGAATTTAGACTTCCATTAATGTTTCCAAGATGGAGGATTTAAGCCACAACCAGACCAGAGTTTATTATACAGAATTTGTCCTCTTCGGCTTCCCCGGAATAATAACATACAGAAAATGTTTGATAATTCCATTTCTTTTTATCTATATAACAATCCTGACTGTAAACATTGTCATCATTCATCAGATCTACATTGAGCCAAAGCTCCACTCCCCCATGTACTTCTTCATATCCCTCCTCTTCACAGTTAATATTTCCTGCACAACGATTGTCCTGCCAAGGTTCCTTCTCGGCTTATCATTCGGTATGAACCAGATCCTTCTGGAAGGCTGTATAGTTCAGATGTTTTTCCTTTACTTTATGAGCGCCATGGAGTCGGGTGTCCTCCTGATGATGGCCCTGGACAGGTTTGTAGCGATCTGTAAGCCTCTGAGATACAACAACCTCATGACCAAACGTCTCATCGCCCAGTTGTGTCTCCTTGCCATAGTTCAAGGCATTGTCCTTGTTGTTCCGATCGTCGTACTGACTTCCAGGGTCCGTTTCTGTAGGTCCAACGTCATTCTGAATTTTGTTTGTGAGAACATGGGGCTTCTGAGTCTCGCCTGTGATGACATCTCCAAAGTTCATGTGGCGGGATTTATGAGTAAGGTCATTTTTACACTAGTTGATTTCGGTCTCCTTCTGGGGTCCTATTCTTATATTTTATACACGGCCATGAAGATAGTTGTTGGGAAAGCTCGTCACAAGGCCTTACACACCTGCGTCACCCATGTGACTGTGGCCATGCTTATCTACGTCTGTTCACTTATAACATCCATCGTGTACAGAATGCGTACGCACATTTCCTACGACGTCAAGAACCTCTTCAATGCCATCTATCTCATGCTGCCAGCCCTTGCCAATCCCTTTATATATGGCATAGGGGTCAAAGAGATCAAACAATGCCTCCTCAAAACCTGGAAGACCAAGAATACGAGTCTCTTCTCATAAATGCTTATTCAGGTCTACATTCTCTACTGAGGCCAAGAGGACTCAAATGCGAAAAGGAAAGGCGAGGACATTTTCAGATTGGATCTCAGACAACAAGAAACCAGGCGGGTCTTTTTTGGCGAAATCATAATTTTTTTATTTGAGGTGAATAAATTAACCTGAGAAAATTACGATGAACAATTTCATGCTAATATCAAGAGGTGGGCCGAAAAGCCCCACCAGAACTTCCGAACAGGGAAAACGTTTGGCCCAGAGCCACAAACTCCTGAACATGAAAAATCAAAAGTCCCCGTTTTGAAGGCTTATATGCAAGTTGTTGGCCATAAAAAGTTTATGGGGCCTGGGTACAGCCCTGGGGGGATGCACCAATGCAATAATACATTTTTTTTTTTTGATTTTAAAGGAAAAGTAATTTTAATGATGCTTAAAATAAAAATGAAAAATTCCTTTAAAAATAGTGCCGGGGGGTCCCTTTAGTCTGCCTGTAAAGTGGTGCATCTGCACCATGTATAGAACCTGCTGCAGCAAAACTGACATTTCTAAAGAAAATAAAATGATGTTTAAATTGTCGGCAGTACAACATTAAAAAAAAACACCTTATCTCCATGTTGATGAGGACAGGGGCCTCTTCCCGACAACCCTGGGCTGTCATTGTGGGGGTCTACAGGCAGGGCAGAACCCAGATCCCGCGACACTATGTAAATGAGTATAGGGTACATTGTACACCTACTCATTCCCCCCAAAAAATTTTCAAAAATAAATAAATAAAACATTTTTATGAAGGTTTTTGGCAAGTTCTTTATAAAAAATAAATACAAACAATGTCCCAAATGTAGATCCATTGTCAATAATGATGCCCGCCACATCGCTGCACCCAAAAAAAATTTATAAAGCTCCACCCACGATGAAGGCTGACCACCAAATACCTACTCTGTTGGGTCACAGTTCTTAACCACTTACCTACTGTGCACCTACACCCCCTTCCTGCCCAGACAAAATATAAGCTTCCGGCACTGCGTCGCTTTAACTGACAATTGCGCGGTCGTGCGACGTGGCTCCCAAACAAAATTGGCGTCCTTTTTTTCCCACAAATAGAGTTTTCTTTTGGTGGTATTTGATCACCTCTGCGGTTTTTATTTTTTGCGCTATGAACAAAAATAGAGCGTCAATTTTTTAAAAAATTCAATATTTTTTCCTTTTTGCTATAATAAATAACCCAAAAAATATATAAAAAATATATTTTTTTCCCTCAGTTTAGGCCGATACGTATTCTTCTACATATTTTTGGTAAAAAAAAATGCAATAAGCGTCTATCGATTGGTTTGCGCAAAATTTATAGCGTTTACAAAATAGGGGATAGTTTATGGCATTTTTTTTTTTTTTTTTTTACTATTAATGGCGGCGATCTGCGATTTTTTTATTGGGACTGCGACGTTATGGCGGACATTTCGGACACTTTTCTGACATTTTTGGGACCATTTACATTTATACAGTGAAAAATGCTATAAATATGCATTGATTACTGTATAAATGTGACTGGCAGTGAAGGGGTTAACCACTAGGGGGCGGGGAAGGGGTTAAATGTGTGTCCTATGAGTGTTCTAACTGTGGGGGGAGGGGGGGGTGACTGGGGGAGGTGACCGATTGTGTCCCTATGTACAAGGGACACAACCGCTCTCCTCTCTCCCTGACAGGGACGTGCAGCTCTGTGTTTACACACAGAGCTGCACGTCCCAGCTCAGTTACTGAGCAATCGCGTGTGCCCGGTGGCGATCGTTGCCGCCGGGCACTCGAACGGGATCCCCGCAGAGCGGCGGGTGCGCGCGCGCCCCGCCGGCGACGCGCGCGCGCCCGCCCGCGGCTTTAAAGGGACATCACGTCATATGACGTGATGTCAGAACAATGGAGTCGTCTGCCCGCCGTCATTTGACGGTGGGCAGATGACAAGTGGTTAAATAGGTGAGGAGCAGGGGCCACCTGGTGACATCACCTATTTAAGAACGGTCACCCAGTGGAGTAGACATTCAGTGGTCAGCCTTCGTTGTGGGTTGAGCTTTTATGTATTTTTTTCCAGGTGTGGCAATGTACCCCATACTCATTCACATAGGGAGGGGGCCGGGATCTGTGGGTCCCCTTGTTAGAGGGGGGCTTCCAGATTCTGATAAGCCATCTGCCCACAGACTCCCACAACCACCGGCCAGGGTTGTGGTGAAGAGGCCCTTGCCCCCATCAACATGAGGTGTTTTGAGGTGGGGGGCAGATCCACAAAGCATTCCCATGTTGAGGGCACGTGGCCTGGTTCGGTTCAGGAGGAGGGGGCACTCTCTCACCCCCCTCTTTTCTGACCTGCTGGGCTGCATGCTCGGGTCTGGTATGGATTTAAGGGGGACCCATGCCTTTTTTTTCATTTTGGCGTGGTGTTCCCCTTAAAATTCATACCGGCAGGACCTGAAGATCCTGCCGAGCACCCTGCAAAGTCGAGTGTTTGCCGTACAATCAATGTTTGCTCGGCCCAAAACATTCGCTCAGCTCTACTAATAAATATTTACTAAATATGTTTTATTTCAATTATACTGCATGTGGTTCAAACTGTGTCATCATTTGTCACATACCTTGGCTGGAGGCCAAAGCAATGAGAGGGCTTCCCCTTGGGGTTCTGGACTTAGAACTGCTGAGTGTGGGAACTGTGGCACAGGGCACCTCTAACATCATTTGTCACATACCTTGGCTGGAGGCCAAAGCAATGAGAGGGCTTCCCCTTGGGGTTCTGGACTTAGTACTGCTGAGTGTGGGAATAGGGGCACAGGGCACCTCTAACATCATCTGTCACATACCTTGGCTGGAGGCCAAAGCAATAAGAGGGCTTCCCCTTGGGGTTCTGGACTGAGTACTCATGAGTGTGGGAACTGTGGCACAGGGCACCTCTAATACCATTTGTCACATACCTTGGCTGGAGGCCAAAGCAATGAGAGGGCTTCCCCTTGGGGTTCTGGACTTAGTACTGCTGAGTGTGGGAATAGGGTCACAGGGCACCTCTAACACTATTTGTCACATACCTTGGCTGGAGGCCAAAGCAATGAGAGGGCTTCCCCTTGGGGTTCTGGACTTGGTACTGCTGAGTGTGGGAATAGGGGCACAGGGCACCTCTAACATCATCTGTCACATACCTTGGCTGGAGGCCAAAGCAATAAGAGGGCTTCCCCTTGGGGTTCTGGACTGAGTACCCATGAGTGTGGGAACTGTGGCACAGGGCACCTCTAACACCATTTGTCACATACCTTGGCTGGAGGCCAAAGCAATGAGAGGGCTTCCCCTTGGGGTTCTGGACTTAGTACTGCTGAGTGTGGGAATAGGGGCACAGGGCACCTCTAACACTATTTGTCGCATACCTTGGCTGGAGGCCAAAGCAATGAGAGGGCTTCCCCTTGGGGTTCTGGACTTAGTACTGCTGAGTGTGGGAATAGGGGCACAGGGCACCTCTAACACTATTTGTCGCATACCTTGGCTGGAGGCCAAAGCAATGAGAGGGCTTCCCCTTGGGGTTCTGGACTTAGTACTGCTGAGTGTGGGAATAGGGTCACAGGGCACCTCTAACACTATTTGTCACATACCTTGGCTGGAGGCCAAAGCAATGAGAGGGCTTCCCCTTGGGGTTCTGGACTTAGTACTGCTGAGTGTGGGAATAGGGGCACAGGGCACCTCTAACATCATCTGTCACATACCTTGGCTGGAGGCCAAAGCAATAAGAGGGCTTCCCCTTGGGGTTCTGGACTGAGTACTCATGAGTGTGGGAACTGTGGCACAGGGCACCTCTAACACTATTTGTCACATACCTTGGCTGGAGGCCAAAGCAATGAGAGGGCTTCCCCTTGGGGTTCTGGACATAGTACTGCTGAGTATGGGATCTGTGGCACAGGGCACCTCTAACACTATTTGTCACATACCTTGGCTGGAGGCCAAAGCAATAAGAGGGCTACCCCTTGGGGTTCTGGACTGAGTACTCCTGAGTGTGGGAACTGTGGCACAGGGCACCTCTAACACTATTTGTCAAATACCTTGGCTGGAGGCCAAAGCAATGAGAGGGCTTCCCCTTGGGGTTCTGGGCTGAGTACTGCTGAGTATGGAAACTGTGGCAGAGGGCACCTCTAACACTATTTGTCACATACCTTGGCTGGAGGCCAAAGCAATGAGAGGGCTTCCCCTTGGGGTTCTGGACTGAGTACTGCTGAGTGTGGGAACAGGGGCACGGGGCACAAAGAGGCATGGATGCCAGTAATCAGGTAGTAGGTAGTGGAAGTCTTTGGACTGTAGTCAGCAGAAGTGAAGGCACACCAGAGGAGGACCAAAAATGACCCGGGAACTGGACCTTGGAAGCTTGGTACAGGGCACACAATCAGAGGTGAAATTAAGGACGTGATCAGATGGCAAGCCAGGGTCAGGACAGATGGACAGCAAAGATGAAGTCAGTAGCCAAGCCAGAGTCATACACGGGTAGCAGGAGTAAGCGTAGTCAATCAGCAGGCCAAGGTCGATACCAGGAAGACAGCAGAGCGTGGTCAGGGGCAAGCTGAGGTCAGAGTCCAGAATCCACAAAGCAAGGTCAGGAGCAGACAGGGTCAGCAATGGGAGATCAGACAACAAGATCAGGAATGTAGGAACGCAAGTCATGGGTAGCGGAAGTGCATCCAGTGATTAGCACCCATCAGGGCCTCCTTTAAATAGACAGCTTGTGCCTTTCCTGGGATTGAATGCGCGGGGGCATGGGCGTGCACTGCCACACACATGGATGCACCGGCAGCGGCCACAGTTGCGGCGGCGTATTGTAAATGGGCCGGCGTAACCGCGCGTAATTCAAAGTAGGTGGATGGTGGGCGTGTTGTATGTAAATGTATGGTGACCCCATGTTATTGACGCGCCAAACAAACTGCACATGCGCCGGCCGTGGACGAATCCCAGTGAGCATGTTAAAAATCACGTTGGAAATAGTTATTGATATCGACGTGAACGTAACTTACGACGCTGTTTCGACGTTTATACTTAACATTGGCTGCGCCTCATATAGCAGGGGTAATTTTAATGCCGGTCCGACGCCTTACGTAAACGACGCAAATAGATACACCGGCCGCAACCACGTTCGTGAATCGGCGTATCTACCTAATTTACATATTCAACGCGTAAATCGACGGAAGCGCCACCTAGCGGCCAGCGTAAATATGCAACTAAGATACAACGGCGTAAGAGACTTACACCGCTCGTATCTTAGCTTAATCCCGGGGTATCTGATTCTTTGAATCAGGCGCCGATATACAACGGCGCTCATTCGGACAAGTCTTTCTGAATCTGGCCGGACACATCGGACTCTTTTGATACATTTTTGGGATCATTGCCTTTTTCACAGCGAAAAGTGCTATAAAAATGCACTGATTACTGTGAAAATGACAATTGCAGTTTAGGAGTTAACCACTAGGGGGCACTGTAGGGGATGAGTGGGACCTCATATGTGTTTCTAACTGTAGGGGGGCGGGCTGGACATGTGACGTCATTGATCATCTTTCCCTATATCAGGGAACAGACGATCAGTGACATTCCCACAATTAAAAACAGGGAAGGTTTGTTTAAACACACCTGTAAGGGTCAGAGGTCAATGCTGTTTACGATATTCTATTCCACCAACCCAAGACAGCTTCTGGACAGTCCACAATCCGGCTGACAGGACACATTGGATTTCCCCCAGAATAACGAGACAAACAGCTCTGTTTCTGGTTCCAAACGGATAGCCAATCTTTATTGAGAAGGCAGGTTTTTATATACACAAAAAGCATGCTGCATTAATCAAATGGACAATGACACACTCCACCCACAACATCAAACAATGGTTCCTAACGAGTCCACCTCAATCCAAATCTTAGCGAGACATTCTGACTCCGCAATAAGCTATTCTCACCTGCTACACAATACACATTCCTTTAGTAAACATCAGACGTCTGACCTTTAGAGGGTGCTAAGTCACATTCCACATCACCACAGTAGCAGACTTAATTAGCACAATAGACAATAGAAGCAAGCTTTATCACTACAGCCAGGTAGCTGGAGGTGATTAACATCAATTTTTTTTAAGTGTATTTTTGTGCGTGTATTCGAGAGAGAAGCTGGACTGCAGGAGTTGGGAGTGGGCAGGCCTCCCCCAGAGGCAATCTGCCATCTTTCTCAATGCCCCCGGGTGGCAATGGCGGGTGTGAGGGGGTCCTCCCACACAGCCCGCCCTACCTGCTCCGCTTTGAAGCCCAACGGGGCAGAGGGACTCCCCCCTATGAGGGAGTGAGGGGGGAGTCCAGCCCTGTTAGTCCTTCGCCTCTCTTTTTTTAGAGACCGCGTGGCCAAAGTGCGTGCATGTTAACCCAATTTTGAGTGCATGTAAGTGTGGTGGTTTTGTGGGAGGGGGTGGGCGTGCTAAGCGCAGGCTTACCTCGCATAGCACGCCCACCGGGAGCCGGGCTGAGGCCACCAAACTCAATTCACATGCAGCTGAGACCGGGATCCAAACCCTTAGCTGCAGAGGTGAATGGCTTGTCAGCGCAGTGCCAATCGCGTTGAGCCACCGCAGCTCCCCTGATTAACATCAATTAACATCTTTCAATTGACCGGTTGAGCTCAGAATCAACCACCTGTAATATTTCAAGATATCCTGCAATACATGAATTATCATTACTGTCCCATCTCATGTAATCCGAGATATAATTTCTCAGTCATCCTATGCCCCTAGTGGACATAGGATGACCCTAGATGCAAGAGTCATTGGTAAAGCTGACACAGGAGTACCCCACATCCTTCAAGAGCCTTTGGGTCCCACAGCCATACCGTTACAACACCTCTCCCCGTTCTTCAGCTCAAGTGACCGATCGCGGGACACTGGCGGCGTCACGCAGTCACGGAGCTTCGGACTGGGTCACAAGCGCGCCGGCAGCGGGCTCGCGACCCCACGGCTGGGCCTTTAAAGAGGACGTACAGGTACATGCTTGTGCCCAGCCGCACCATTCTGCCGATGTATATCGGCGTGAAGGGGTCCTTAAGTGGTTAAGATAAGCCTACCCCCTAACTATTAAAGGGAGGTGGACTAAGAAGCCACCATGGCGGAGTATTAGAAAGCTTCAGTAGATAGAGATTGAAGTCAGTCAGCACACTGTGTTGTACACAAAAGAAGCCAGGCACTCTACTTTCTCTACTGCAGGTGGCGCTCAACCACAGCAGCATAGCAGGGGGAGAGGAAGGCAAGAGGAACATGGCTCCTCTATGTTCTCCAGGGTCACTGGGTGTAAAGGAAATGTGTAAGTTCTGTATATAATTGCATTCTATCTTGTAGATATTGCACACGGCACTAAAAAGGTTTTCATTCCATGTTTGCATTCTTTTGAGTCCTGATTAGAATTAGCCCCGCCTATGTTACGCCCCTTGTTACCATACAAGTACAATTGTAATAATAATGTGATACCTACATAATCATGTGTATAAAAACCTCAAATTACATCATAATAAAGCAGAACAGATATTTGGAAAGATGCAGAGTGTCTCCTTTATATCTGTTCCATACTGTTATTTTAAATTTGGAACCACCAATCAATATGAGTGTAACGGAACGTCCCCCGCACTTTGCTTAAGGGCGTCCGTCGTATACCGCTTCCTCCCAGTCTGAATATAGATATCCCAACCAAGAACTAGGCAGAACTCGTTATGGCTGCTGAACGTAAACTGTTTTATTTGAACACGGGCACACAGAGGTATTCTAACTTCTCAGCAGTAGACTGTCCAATCAGCAGGGAGAGCTGTTGGAGGAATTCCCCCTCCCTCCTCACAGCAGCAAATACACATAGACATATACATCCCATAATAGGAGGCTCCCAAGAAAGACAGACACAATAGAACAATAGGATACAGCCGCACCTAACAAACACATAGCAACCCCCATCCCACCTCAAACCATCCAGCAATGGTCTCTGATGAACGGTGAACTTTATCTTCATATATTCTTGAGGTCAGACTGGGGTTCTCGTCACCCTGTGCTCCTAATAGACACAGGGTGACTTACACACAGGAGGGGCCGGGGGAGCTGGACAAAGGTGCTTCCAGTGCTCCACAAGCCCCCCACCCAAAGTGACTCCCATCACAATGAGCAATGAGGATAGGAGTTGCCTATCCATAAAATATCCAGAACAGATGGCGAGCCAGGCAGGAGAGGATTTACAGGTGACCTTAAAAACCTGAAACCCTGTGCCCCTAATAGACACAGGGTGACTTACACATAGATGGGGCCGGGGGGGCTGGACAAGGTGCTTCCAGTGCTCCCCAAGCCCCCCACCCAAAGGAACTCCCGTAAAAATGAGGATAGGAGTTGCCTATCTATAAATATCCAGAACAGATGGCGAGCCAGCCAGGAGAGGATTTACAGGTGACCTTAAAAATCCGAAACCCTGCGCCCCTAATAGACACAGGGTGACTTACACATAGATGGGGCCTAGGAGCTGGATAAGGTGCTTCCAGTGCTCCCCAAGCCCCCCACCCAAAGTAACTCCCGTCACAATGAGGATAGGAGTTGCCTATCTATAAATATCCAGAACAGATGGTGAGCCAGCCAGGAGAGGATTTACAGGTGACCATAAAAATCCGAAACCCTGTGCCCCTAATAGACACAGGGTGACTTACACATAGGAGGGGCCGGGGGAGCTGGGCAAGGAGCTTCCAGTGCTCTCCAAGGTAACCTGGGTTCCCCAAGCCCCCTCCCAAATGACTCCGTCACAATGAGGATAGGAGTTTCCTAATCATAAAATATCCAGAACAGATGGCGAGCCAGCTTTGAGAGGATTTACAGGTGACCTTAAAAATCCGAAATCCTGTGCCCCAATAGACATACATAGAAGGGGCCGGGGAGGTGGACAAGAAGCTTCCAGTGCTCTCCAAGGTAACCTGGGTTCTCCAACCCTCCCCCCAATTACTCCCATCACAATGAGGATAGGAGTTGCCTATCTATAAATATCCAGAACAGATGGCGAGCCAGCCAGGAGAGGATTTACAGGTGACAATAAAAATCCAAAACCCTGTGCCCCTAATAGACACAGGGTTACTTACACATAGGAGGGGCCGGGGAGCTGGACAAGGAGCTTTCAGTGCTCTCCGAGGTAACCTGGGTTCCCCAACCCCCCCCCCCAAATGACTCCGTCACAATGAGGATAGGAGTTTCCTAACCATAAAATATCCAGAACAGATGGCGTGCCAGCTAGGAGAGGATTTACAGGTGACCATAAAAATCCGAAACCCTGCGCCCCTAATAGACACAGGGTTACTTACACATAGGAGGGGCCGGGGAGCTGGACAAGGTGCTTCCAGTGCTCCCCAAGCCCCCCACCCAAAGTAACTCCCGTCACAATGAGGATAAGAGTTGCCTATCTATAAATATCCAGAACAGATGGCGAGCCAGCCAGGAGAGGATTTACAGGTGACCCTGAGAATTCGAAACGAGGAGCTTGAGACGTTCCGGAAATTTTTGATAATCAGCCAACTGAAGTAAGCCCTTTGCTTACAGTGAGTTATCAGACTTCCTTGATCAGTAAGGCATTTTCAGGACAAAGTTTACCTATTTTACTCCCCGCATTGATTGGTGGTTATATGTAGGGATGGGCCGAACACCCCCCGTTTCGGTTCGCACCAAAACATGTGAACAGGCAAAAAAAATTGTTCTACCATGCAAACCCTATTAAAGTGGAACACGAACATGAAAAATAGTGCTCAATTTAAAGGCTTAAATGCAAGTTTTTTCATACAAAATTAAATATTCCTTTACATATCATTCCTGGGGGGTTCCCTTACTTTGCCTGTAAAGTTGCACATCTGTGTGATGTGTAGAACATGCCGCAGCAAAATTACATTTCTAAAGGAAATTTTTTAAAATTTCTTTAATGTCCTGGTAATATAGATACAAAATCTGTGAGTGAAAAAATTGGCTTGCCCCCCCCCCCCCCCCCCCAGTCCATACCAGGCCCTTTGGTTTTGGCATAGATGTTAAGGGGAACTCCACGCCCATTTTTTTTTAAATATCGAAGGGTCCCCCCCAAAATTCATACCAGACCCTTATTTGAGCAAGCAGCCTGGCAGGCCAGAAGAGGAGGGGACAAGCGAGCTTACCCCCTCCTTCTGAACCATACCAGGCTGAGCCCCCCCATGTCCCTGTGTTGATAGGGACAAGGGCCTCATTCCCACAACCCTGGCCATTGGTTGTGGGTGTCTGCGGGTGGGGGGCTTATTGTAATCCCCTTTAATAAGGGGGTCCCCAGATCCCGCCCCCCAATGTGTCCCCTATCGGGTACATGTACCTCTACTTATTCACCCCCCAAAAAAATATTTATATTAAAAATATAAAGATATCTGTAGCGCCTGTGTACTTCTCAGTCCAGGTGCTGTTCTAAATTTAGGGGATGATCAGAGTGTAAGAGACTCTGATTGTAATTCTGATTGTTTGTTAGAGTCTCTGGCTCAGCTTGGCTGTGCTGTGGGCTCACTCTGTCGTGCCTGGGGTGTAATTTCAC
Organism: Rana kukunoris; assembly: GCA_029574335.1. Taxonomy (NCBI): domain Eukaryota; kingdom Metazoa; phylum Chordata; class Amphibia; order Anura; family Ranidae; genus Rana; species Rana kukunoris. Next base: position 3,486,550 of record CM056050.1, read on the forward strand.
CCCAGGGCGATGGGTGGCAGCAGTGGAGTCAGGTGCTTTTCCCAGAAGCCAATCGAGAGGCTTGGGCATCGCTGGGCATGCTGGGAGAGGGTATTTATGGGGCAGACACCATTTTAGGTGGTCTTCCTGGAGTGTGGCACCCACTTTTGGGGTGACCACATCACCACACCCCGAGCGTTATGGCCTACCTGGCCAGGGCGTGGGTGCAACGCGGTGTTCCTGGTTCCTGGGCCGTTCGGGCCTGGGACATCCAAACAGGACAGGGGGTCAGTGATCGACTGAGTTCACACATTGAGGATCCCAAGGAAGTTTAGCTGTTCGGTGGGGAGGTCCAGTTGAGGGGCGTCATTAAGAGGCTGGCAGGCCAACAGTATTGAGATGAACCCTCGGGAATCAAGGTACCAGACACTGAGGGATTGATTCCTCTCTCAGTCGGTACCTGTGCAACGTTGAAGGAAGGTTCAGGAAACACTTTACTCGGGAGGAGTATCTCCATTTCTATACTCAGGGATGGACTGTGGCAGAGGCACTTTCCTGACGGTCATTAAGAAGAGTCTGTGGCAGAGACATCCTTCTCAAATTCCTAATGATATTCTGGCTACCAGATCTGTGAGAGAGACCTGTCCGGGTACACTGTACCCACTCAGGCTGGAGTGGTGAATGAACACTAATTGTTGCTGGAGACAGGACTGTTTCCGTATCCGAGGCCTGAATCTGCTGTTCTCCTTCAACCCTTTGTCTATCCTTCTCATCACCTGTTAACTGTGTTTACCCGGCTGGGTAATAAAGAGCGCAAATAAAGAGACTTCCTATTTGCGGACATTCCTTTACTGCTATTGCATTCATCGTTCACCCTAGACACTTCACCGGAGCTACGATATAACATGCCATCCCATCATTACTTAGCAGCTCCTTCGGGAGTACCGCTACATATCCATCCATCTTCAATCATGCCACCCGCCGGACCCCAAAAGTACCAAAAACAAAAAGAACAAATAAACTCTGCCTCCATGGGAGGCCTTCCAGCGACTGCTGTCTTTTGGCTCTGACAGCTGTTATATAGGCAAGGGCGGGGCCACCTGCTGACTTAACCAGATGACCCCGCCCCCCTTAAAAATCCGAAACCCTGTGCCCCTAATAGACATTGATGAAGGTGGGGGGAGGCTCATTGATGGAGGTGATGTCTCATGAAATCACATGATGTCAGAAGGGGGCAGGGTCACCTGGTTACATCAGCGGATGGCCCCGCCTTGCCTATATAAAAGCTGTTACAGGCAAAAGACAGCAGTCTAAGGCCAGATTATGTCTTGCTTGGGGACAATGTGGGTAGGCTTCTGCAGTTGGGGATGTGGCGAGGTTGGCCGCTGTCTCTGACACGTGATCCTCCAGTTGAGTGATTAGGAAGGAATATTCCTTCCGATCAGCCTTAATAGCCAAAATATTCGCCTGAACAGTAGCCTTAAAGGCATCCCAGACTAAGGAGGGAGAGGCGGTAGATTCATTAATATCCCAGTATTGTTTTATTTTCTCAGAGAGAATGTCACAGACCTTTGAGATTCGAGGGCAAATTTCCAAGAGCCGAAAGCTCTCCGAATTCCCACCTTGAAAACGATCTCAGGTGGAGATTGGTCTCAGAGGCCCGCTGTAATTAATTGTCAATTCTCACAGTAGATCGCAGTGAGGTGCTGCAGAAGGCCGGGGCGATTCGAGAGAAAAGGCCCCCCAGGATTAGGTCACAGAGTGTCCCCAGGACAGGAAATAAGGAGAAGAACTCCCCCATTGACTTAGAGAGCAATACAAACCCAGAACAATGTCTGACCCTTCCACACTCCACCCAGACTAATATATAAAAATACACAATATACATTGTGTCTGGAGTTCTGGTTTGTTGACTATATTGAATGTTTGTCTGATGATGAGAGCGAGTTGTGTACTAAGGGAAATGTTGGTCATCATGGACTCCTCGGCGTGTACGGGGACCTCCCTCCGCAGTGACTGCAATTAGTGGAAATCCATCAGGACTCGGAGAGTTCAATAAATTCACTGAGATCCCCGTACTGAGGATTTCCCGGGCCGAGGTCTGTGCCAGAGACAGGTAGGTCCTCCAATCCCCGACTTCTACAATTACCACCGCCAACACCGACCCCGATAGGATATCAGAACCCTTCCTATAGAATGAAGACTACAGCCTGATAAGGTGCGGCACCTCACCACCATTACTGCTCTCTGTGCATTGTTTTCTAGTATTGGGACCCTACAGGTGAGACATCGGACATAGAAGACATACACCTTGTTCTAGTGTCTAAAATGTATTGATTGTAATAACAATTATTGATAAAAATATCAGGTGATTGTTTATTCCTTTAGAAGGACTTGTAAGGCGACCCCAGCACAAGGTTTATTCTCTACATACACCAAACATACAACACCGATATACAGAATATAGTACAACCCTTCCCATGGTGCTCTGGTCACCCTTCAGAGTATTATAAAGATCTATTTTTTTAGTCAAGACTTTTAGTCACATGGTGGGGTCTGGGCCAATCCAAAATGTTTTGTGGGTCAAGGAACTGTGAAAGTTAAAGTTGCAATTGAGCTGAAGCATTGACCAAGTATTGGAGGCCACCAATTTACCAAATCTCCTCAAAGGGAGGAGAGCAAACCATCTACCAAGTATTGGAGGCCACCAATTCACCAAACCTCCTCAATGGGAGGAGAGGAAACCATCTACCAAGTATTGGAGGCCACCAATTCACCAAACCTCCTCAATGGGAGGAGAGCAAACCATCTACCAAGTATTGGGGGCCACCAATTCACCAAACCTCCTCAATGGGAGGAGAGCAAACCATCTACCAAGTATTGGAGGCCACCAATTCACTAAAACTCCTCAAAGGGAGGAGAGGAAACCATCTACCAAGTATTGGAGGCCACCAATTCACCAAACCTCCTCAATGGGAGGAGAGAAAACCATCTACCAAGTATTGGAGGCCACCAATTCACTAAAACTCCTCAAAGGGAGGAGAGGAAACCATCTACCAAGTATTGGAGGCCACCAATTCACCAAACCTCCTCAATGGGAGGAGAGGAAACCATCTTTTTTGGATGCACCAGTCAGTGAGGCAGGTGGATTAGCTACAGGAGCTCCAAACGGCGCACGTCTCCTAGGAGTAGGAGCGTGTGTGCTTTAGCTCCAGGTAGGCATAGGAGGCAGACAGGCAGAGTCCCTCCCAGCCCTGCTAGCCCAGTCCACACTCCAGTTTTCCAGCCCTGGAAATGTCCTGTGCCCCAGCCTGATCTCTCCTCTCCTCTCCTCCAGCTCAGCTCCCTGGCTCTCCGCAGGTAAGAGCCCTCCAACAAAGCTGCTGACGGCCGTCCTTTTCAGGATAAAGCCGCAGCAATACGGATCTCCAGCGCTCCTTTCTTTGACCCCCCGCACTCCCACATCTCCATCTTCTTCAGGGGCCCCCTCCCGCCACCCCCTGGAGCAAATTTCCGCCGCTCTGGGGCTTTTTTGAGAGCACCGCGCCAGGCCGCCCTGAATCGCGGGGCCGCGGTCTAGGAAAGACCGCGGCTTCACTTGCGGCCTAACGGCGCGCCGCTCCCCACGCCTCTGCTATCCTCATCCAGCTTCCAGGGAACCCCTCTTACCCCAGAAGGACAGTCACTTGGCCCTGCTTTCACCCTCTCAGCCCCTAGTTCTTAGAGAAGCACCCGATCAGTCAGCCCTCATCCCACCGCCTGAGCAGGCAGCCATCCCACCAGTCCAGCAACAGGGTCACCCTCTCAGCCCCAGCCCCCCCCCCCATCTCCCCAACGTACAGAAGCTTGATCCAGGGGTTACCCGATCACCTCTTACAGGGGTCAGGAAGGAATTTTTTCCCTACCGGAGCATATTGGCCGAGCACCGCAAGGGTTTTTTGCCTTCCTCTGGACCAAGCCAGGAGAGAGGAAATAGCCAATTCCTCTCCCCACTGCCCCAAAATCTCCACCTCCCCCCCCGGTGTATTGGCGATCATGGCATGTCGGCAATATTTTGCAGAAACCATTTGGAGTTTGAGGCAATGCGCCGCAATACTGCCAGCCATCACCAAAAAGGCCCTAAGAACTGAGCGACTATTGAGAATCGATCATAGATCGACGGTCAGACATTTCAGCCATTTACCCCAGCCCAAGCACATATCATGTGCTCTGATCAATACAAGATCGGCAGTAAAACACCGACTAGAAATCCGCGACTTCATTCAACAAAATGATCTAGACTGTCTCTTTATTACAGAGAGCTGGCTCACAGCCGACTGTAACACCATTCTAGGAGAACTGGTGCCAGAAAATTACCGTATCATAACGGAAAACCGAATAGGGCAAAGAGGAGGCGGCCTGGCGGTGATCTACAAGACTCATCTTATGATCACCAAACCAGTCCGCCAAAACCCTCTTCCATTCATGGAAACCCTTACTCTGCAACTGCAAGCAAGTTCAAAGGAGACCGTCCACATTCTGCTCTGCTATAGGCCGCCCGGCCCAAAATCGCAGCTGCTATCATCATGGACGGATTTCTTCTCCACTTATACCCTCAACAGCAAACAACTTTTGCTGCTCGGGGATTTCAATCTCTGGGCCAACTCCTCACTAGACCCCGTTGCCGACGCCTGTATTGACCACCTGGAAGGATTAGGATTGCAGCAACTAGTATGTGGGCCCACACATGCTTCAGGTCACACACTTGATCTTATTTTCAGACAAGCTCTGGAAATAAAAATTTTGGAAAATGAAAAGTTGCCATGGACAGACCACCATGCAATTATATTCAGTATTTCCACCATCCCCCCTGCAACAAAAACATCAAATCCAGTGACAACACACTGGACTAGATGTCAGAAGAAGCTCCACTCGGAACTCTTCAAAACTACTTTAAGGAAAAAAATAGAAACAACTCAGCCGCATCAAACGGCCGTTGAAACATTGGAAGCCATAAATTCGGCCATGCTACAGTCAGCCGACTTGGTAGCGCCGAAACGAAGTACCCGCATTCGGAAAAACAACCGCAGCTGGTTTAACAACCAGCTGTCGTTACTGAAGCAAGAACGCAGAAGGGCAGAATCTGCCTGGAAAAAATGTTCCTCAGAGCTAAACCTATCCATCTACAAGGCGACCACAAGAAAATACCACAAAGGAATTTTCCAAGCTAAGAAAAAGTATTTTTCGGAGGCTATCAACGGTGCCCTAAACCGCCCCCGCGAACTCTTCAAGATGGTCACTCAGACCATGAAACCAGGATGTATTGAAGCCCCCAGTTCGGACACACAAGAATTTTGCAATGAACTATCGGATTACTTCATTGATAAAATCGAGGCAATCCGTGAAATCATTCAGCAAAACAATTCTCCCCCCAGCCCCCCCTGCAGCCTCTCACACAGCACCCATAGTAATTCCCCCATATCAGGTAAGTTCACCCTGGAACCCATCTCCATCGAGACCACTAATAATGTCATTTGTACTCTGCGTAATGGCACAGCGCCAAATGACATTATCCCCACAAAACTGCTGAAGGAATGCGCCGACATCCTGGCTCCTCCCATCATGCAGCTTATCAACCAGTCTTTCTTGGAGGGCATAGTGCCCTCACAGTTGAAAGAGGGTATAATCCAACCCATCCTTAAGAAACCCTCCCTGGACCCCAAGGACCCACTCCACCGCCGTCCCATAACAAGCCTCAACATACTCTCAAAGATAATGGAAAAAGTAGTGGTACAACAGCTGCAAATGCATCTAGATACCTACAAGCTACTTGACCCATTGCAAACAGGCTTCCGTCCCGGACACGGGACGGAAACAGCACTGCTGAAAGTATGGGACGATGTTCTCAAGGCCGCAGACGAAGGAGAATCTTGTCTTCTAGTTCTGTTGGACCTAAGTGCCGCTTTCGACACTGTAGACCACAAACTGTTACTGACTCGGCTTGCTGAAGTAGCCAGAGTCGCAGAAAGCGATTTATCTTGGTTCTCCTCATTTCTGGAAAACCGATCACAAACAGTGAAGTTAGGACCTTTTACGTCTGAAAAACGCACAGTAACATGCGGAGTCCCTCAAGGATCGCCTCTGTCACCAGTGCTGTTTAACATTTATCTTCGTCCTCTCTTTGAGATTATCAGCAGCCAAAAACTGCTCTATCACTCATACGCAGACGACACGCAACTTTATTTCCGCATCTGCAACAGTCAGGATCACCACCTCAATCTAGAGACATGTCTCTCATTGATAGAGGACTGGATGACAAAGAGTTATCTTAAACTCAATGGAGCGAAAACAGAACTTCTCCTGTTTCACGCCAAGCGTAGGAATCAACTTTCAACAGCGTGGACCCCCCCCCCGCCTATTTTGGGCAAGCTCATCACCCCTAGCGCCAAAGTCAAAAGCCTAGGGGTCATTTTTGACTCCTTTATGACAATGGACACACAAATAGGGTCAGTAGTCAGCGGATCTCACCATCTACTGCGCCTACTACGCAGACTCACTCCGTTCATCCCTAAAGAAGATTTAGCGGTCGTGGTGGGAGCAATTGTAAACTCCAGGCTGGATTATGCAAATGCCCATTACCTCGGACTCCCCAAGTACCAAATCGCTCGTCTGCAAGTCGTTCAGAATACGGCCGCCAGACTTGTGACAGGGAAAAAACCCTGGGAATCTATCTCACCTTCACTGCGCGCCCTTCATTGGCTGCCAGTCAAAGACAGAATTGCTTTTAAAGCTCTCTGTCTTACGCATAGATGTATCCATGGGAATGCCCCCCAATATCTACGCGAAATAATAAAAGCGCATAATCCCAATCGCGTTTTGCGATCCACGAATCAAAACCTGCTCCAGGTTCCGAAAGCCAACTTCAAGTCCAAAGGAGAAAGAAGATTCGCGATCCAAGGTCCCAGACTATGGAACGCTTTACCAACCAGCATTCGGTTGGAGGAAAACCACCTAGCATTTAGGAAAAAGGTCAAGACTTTTCTCTTTTGATATCAAAGGAGACAGGAACAACAAGCGCCCAGAGGCGATTCAGTTTGCATGTGCCGCGCTATACAAGTTTTCATTCATTCATTCATTCATTCATTCATCTACCAAGTATTGGAGGCCACCAATTCACCAAACCTCCTCAATGGGAGGAGAGCAAACCATCTACCAAGTATTGGAGGCCACCAATTTACTAAAACTCCTCAAAGGGAGGAGAGGAAACCATCTACCAAGTATTGAAGACCACCAATTCACCAAACCTCCTCAATGGGAGGAGACCAAACCATCTACCAAGTATTGGAGGCCACCAAATTACCAAATCTCCTCAATGGGAGGAGATCAAACCATCTACCAAGTATTGGAGGCCACCAATTTACCAATCCTCCTCAAAGAGAGGAGAGTAAACCATCTACCAAGTATTGGAGGCCACCAATTCACCAAACCTCCTCAATGGGAGGAGAGGAAACCATCTACCAAGTATTGGAGTCCACCAATTCACCAAAACTCTTGTTGAGGGCATGTGGCCTGGTACGGTTCAGGCGGGGGGTGCGCTCTCTCGTCCCCCCATCTTTTCCTGAGGCCGGCCAGGTTGCGTGATCGGATAAGGGGTCTGGTGTGCATTTTTAGGGGAACTCCACGTCATTTTTTTTTTGAACGGCGGGGTTACACCTTAATATCCATACCAGACCTGAAGGGCCTGGTAATTGGATTTGGGGGGGAACCCCATGCTTTTTATTGCCGGGACCCAACAATTCATGAATAGCCATGAGTGATTTTAAATGACTTTCTTTCCTTCAGAAATGACACTTTGTGCAGGGACTGTTCTAAACACGGGAAACATGCGCTATTTCACAGACATACTATAGACACCCCCCAGGTACAAAAATTAAGCAATATTTCACTTTTATTGTATCACTTTAAGCATTATTAAAATCACTGCTCCCGAAAAAACAGCAGTTTTTAAAGCTTTCTTTTGCATTGATACATGTTTCCTGGGGCAGGACCCGGGTCCCCAAACACTTTTTAGGACAATAACTTGCATATTAGCCTTTAAAATTAGTACTTTAAATTTCAAACATTTGAGTCCCATAGACTTTAACAGGGTTCTAAAGTTCACACAAACTTTTGGTCTGTTTGCAGGTTCTGGTGCTAACCAAACAGGGGGGTGTTCGGCTCATCCCACTCCATAGTAACTCTTCCTCTATAGTGACTCTTCTTATTCTTCTTCTTTTTCATTGAAGGCAAATAATGGGTTCCAGGCAAGCAACGTGTTGAGTAAATTTATACCAACCAGCCAAAACATTCTGACCCCTGACAGGTAAAATGAATAACATGGATTATCCGGTTACAATGGCACCTAGTAGCTGGTATATATTAGGCAGCAAGTGACCATATTGTCCCTAAAGTTGATGTATTGAAAGCTGAAAATATTGGGCAAGCGTAAACATTTGAGATAATTTGAGAAGGACCAAATTGGAAGGCTCATTGATGTAGGTGGGGAGGGAAGGCTCATTGATGGAGGTGGGGAGGGAAGGCTCATTGATGGAGGTGGGGAGGGAAGGTTTATTGATGGAGGTGGGGAGGGAAGGCTCATTGATGGAGGTGGGCAAGGGAAGGCTCATTGATGGAGGTGGGGAGGGAAGGCTCATTGATGGAGGTGGGGAGAGTAGGCTCATTGATGGAGGTGGGAGGGTAAGCTCATTGATGGAGGTGTGGAGGGAGGGCTCATTGATGGAGGTAGGGAGGGAAGGCTCACTGATGGAGGTGGGGGAGGGAAGGCTCATTGATGGAGGTGGGGAGGGAAGGCTCATTGATGGAGGTGGGGTGGAAGGGTCAGTGATAGAGGTGGGGAGGGAAGGTTCATTGATGGAGGTGGGGAGGGAAGGCTCAATAATGGAGGTGGGAAGGGAAGGCTCCTTGATGGAGGAGGGGAGGGAAGGCTCATTGATAAAGGTGGGGAGGAAGGGCTCGTTGATGGAAGTGGGGGGAGGGAAGGCTCATTGATGGAGGTGGGGGAGGGAAGGCTTATTGATGGAGGTGAGGAGGGAAGGCTCATTGATGGAGGTGGGGAGGGAAGGCTCATTGATGGAGGTGGGAAGGGAAGGCTCATTGATGGAGGTGGGAAAGGAAGGCTCATTGATGGAGGTGGGGAGGGAAGGCTCATTGATGGAGGTGGGGAGGGAAGGCTTGTTGATGGAGGTGGAAGAGAGAAGGCTCATTGATGGAGGTGAGGAGGGAAGGCTCATTGATGGAGGTGAGGAGGGAAGGATCATTGATGGAGCTGAGGAGGGAAGGCTCATTGATGAAGGTGGGGAGGGAAGGTGGCCTGGTCTGATGAATCAAGTTTTCTTTTACATCATATGGATGGCTGGGTGTGTGTGCGTCACTTACCTGGAAAAGAGATGGCACCAGGATGCAGTGTGGGGATGAGAGAAAACTTTTGACCGAGTATTGGAGGCCAAAAATTTACCAAAGCACCCAACTGGGAGGAAAGAAAACCAGTGACCAAGTATTGGAGGCCACCAATTTAGATAAAATTGGATACTTAATTTATAAATTAATTACATCATATGGAAATTTAGTAAAATCTGGAGCACATCCTTTTCTCTTGTAACAATTTTTAGCGCTCCAATTTTTTTTAGCTGGTTTGGTCAATAGTTGGTCCTTTGGTTGAAGATGTTTATGGATATCTTCTGTAGAATCGAATGCTATATTGGGTTTGTTGTACATCTTTGAACTGTATGTTCTCTTTCCCTCAGAATTTAGACTTCCATTAATGTTTCCAAGATGGAGGATTTAAGCCACAACCAGACCAACCAGAGTTTATTATACAGAATTTGTCCTCTTCGGCTTCCCCGGAATAATAAGTTACAGAAAATGTTTGCTAATTCCGTTTCTTTTTATATATATAACAATCCTGACTGTAAACATTGTCATCATTCATCAGATCCTCATTGAGCCGAAGCTCCACTCCCCCATGTACTTCTTCATATCCCTCCTCTTCGCTGCTAATATTTCCTGCACAACGTCCGTCCTGCCAAAGTTCCTTCTCGGATTATCATTCGATATGAATCAGATCCCATTGGTTGGCTGTCAAATTCAGATGTTTTTCATTTACTTCTTGGGCACTTTTGAGTCGGGTGTCATCCTGATGATGGCCCTGGACAGGTTTGTAGCGATCTGTAAGCCTCTGAGATACAACAACATCATGACCAAACCATTCCTCATCCAATTGGTTCTCCTTGGGATAGCGCAGGGCATGTTCCTTATTATTCCAGTAGTCGTACTGACTTCCAGGGTCCGTTTCTGTAGATCCAACGTCATTCTGAACTTTGTTTGTGAGAACATGGGGCTTCTGAGTCTCGCCTGTGATGACATCTCCAAAGTTCATGTGTTGGGACTCATGACTAAGATCTTTGGTACGCTGCTTGATTTCGGTCTCCTTCTGGGGTCCTATTCTTATATTTTGTACAGGACCATGAAGATAATTGTTGGGCAAGCTCGTCACAAGGCCTTACACACCTGTGTCACCCATGTGACTGTGGCCATGCTTATCTACGTCTGTTCACTTATAACATCCATCGTGTACAGAATGCGTACGCACATTTCCTACGACGTCAAGAACCTCTTCAATGCCATCTATCTCATGCTGCCAGCCCTTGCCAATCCCTTTATATATGGCATAGGGGTCAAAGAGATCAGACAATGCCTCCTCAAAACATGGAAGACCAAGAATACAAGTCACTTTTCATAGATACTTATTTCAGGTCTACATTCTCTAGTGAGGCCAATAGGACTCAAATGAAAAAGAAAAGGTGAGGACATTTTTAGACGTTAGGGAGAGAAGAAAACACTTGGATCTGTTTGGCTAAATCATTATTTTTATTTAAAGTAAATCTACGGACCAGAGAAAATTACGATGAACGATTCCATACTAATAAAGATTTACTAAACATGTTCAATTTCAAATATATTGTATGTGATTTATACTGTGTCATCATCTGTCATGTAAGAAAGAAAAAATAAACCGCGTTAATGACCGATAAACATAAAATACATTCAATGATATGTGAACCACACCAATGAATTAATGTGATAATGAGCAAGATTAAAACAAAAGAAGCATTGGTAGGTGTTCATAAAAGACCAAGAGCCCTTATAGTCCACAGTGAGAGGGCTAGCAAGGTTCCATAAACAAAATAATGTGTAAAAAATTATAAATTAATTAAATTTAAAAAGTCCAAAAGGAAAAAACGTGACATCCACCCTGGTGAAGCCGAATCCCAATATGAGTCAGCAGGATATTGGTTAACACTGATGTGACATGCAGCTGAAGACCTCCACCACATGCATATGCAAGTCTTCTTACCAAATGTAAATGGTCCCTGGCTGAGAGGAGACCAAAATAGCGCACAGGATCAGCAAACAGCTGGGCTCGGTGAGAGAGGAAAGCAATTCAGCTTGGGTCATCCGACAGTGGCTCCAATAACAATGGTCACATAAATATAAAAAGAGACAAGGATGCCTCGATAGTGTAAAATCACTTAAAATGTATTGTACAATATAATAAAGAAAACCACTCACATTTTGCAGTAAAAGAAAGGCCTTAAACCCGGCAGCATGCAGGTAAACCCGCGTAGTATCGAGTAGTCCAAGGGTGATGGCAGTGTGTCACTCGGTACAGTACCTCTGTCATGTACCTTGGTTGGAGGCCAAAGTAACGAGAGGCATTCCCCTTCCGGCTGTGGTCTGAGTACTCCTGAGTGTGGGAACTGGGGCACCTCTGTCACATACCTTGGTTGGAGGCCAACGCAACGAGAGGGCTTCCCCTTCCGGCTATGGTCTGAGTAACCCTAAGTGTGGGAACTGGTGCACACATACCTTGGTTTTAGGCCAAAGCAACAAGGGGGTTTCCCCTTCCAGCTCTGGTCTGAGTACTCTGTAGATCCAACGTCATTCTGAACTTTGTTTGTGAGAACATGGGGCTTCTGAGTCTCGCCTGTGATGACATCTCCAAAGTCCATGTGTTGGGACTCATGACTAAGATCTTTGGTATGCTGCTTGATTTCGGTCTCCTTCTGGGGTCCTATTCTTATATTTTGTACAGGACCATGAAGATAGTTGTTGGGAAAGCTCGTCACAAGGCCTTACACACCTGCGTCACCCATGTGACTGTGGCCATGCTTATCTACGTCTGTTCACTTATAACATCCATCGTGTACAGAATGCGTACGCACATTTCCTACGACATCAAGAACCTCTTCAATGCCATCTATCTCATGCTGCCAGCACTTGCCAATCCCTTCATATATGGCGTAGGGGTCAAAGAAATCAGACAATGCCTCCTCAAAACATGGAAGACCAAATAAATATGTTGAATTTCAAATATACTGTATGTCATGGACCTGGAGATACCAAAGTGTTTCTACGTGAAATCCAATTCATGCATTACAGGATATACTGAGACATTACAAGCTGTTGGCTTATTCAATGCGAGGACACCTGCTTTTAAGATGCTAAGTGAGCCGGCTTGTGAAAGACATTTCATTGTCCACTATGTGATAAGCCTGGTTAAAGCCTTTTGTTTATCAGATGTAAATATCTTCTGTTAGTTGAGAGTCTGTCTGTCTAAAGATGTGGGTTGAAAGACATACCATGTTCTATTGTGTGATGCCAATACTGTGTTGTAATTGATTAAGTCAAAAGGGTCTCTGCCCTGTCTTAAGGCTAACTCCCTCTCCAGACAGTTCCATTGTTCTGTGGCTGGCTATTGTGTACATTGATTACCCCCTGGAGCTTCTGTCTCAATACACATAGTCATGCTATTCAAACTATCCGACCAATCTCTGCTGCATAATTTTGAAGTCCTCATTTGCATGGAAGAGGACCTGAGTGAAAAAAACAAACAAATGTACTTTACAATTGACCAATAGGAAAGCGGTTGTTGGGGGTGGGATGTTCCAAAATCTGTATAAAAGTGTGCTGTGTACTTTCAATAAATGAGTCCTGTTTGAACATACATACAGCCTGCCTGGTGTGTGTTCTTAATGGGTCCAAATGGCACATAGCTGTAGTTTGGATCCCGGAACCTTGGATGACTGGACCATCAGACGTTGCAATCGGCAATCTGATCCAATAGAAGCAGAGAAGTGTCGGGAGAGCAGAACTGAGCGAGGAAGGGTCTCGTCACACTGTATGTGGTTCAAACTGTGTCATCTGTCTCATAACTTGGTTGGAGGCCAAAACAACGAGGGGGCTTCCCCTTCCGACTAGTATGGGAACTGGGGCTACAGGGCACATCTGTCATCATCTGTCACATACCTTGGTTGGAGGCCAAAGCAACGAGAGGGCTTTACCTTCTGGCCATGGTCTGAGTACTCTTGAGTGTGGGAACTGGGACACACACACCTTGGATGGAGGCCAAAGCAACGAGAGGGCTTCCAATTCCCGTCTCCGGTCTGAGTACCACTGAGTGTGGGAACTGGGGCACAGGGCACAAAGAAGCATAGAAGCTGGTAATCAGGTAGTGGGTAGTGGTAGTCTCTCGACTATAGTCAGTAGCAGTGCAGGCACACCAGAGGAGGACAATAAATGACCAGGGAACTGGACCTTGGAAGCTTGGTACAGGGCACACAATCAGTGAGATTAAAGTGTCTGTAAAGGTTGCTCTGTGCAAGTGTTTTGCACAAAACCGCCCCCAATCCTTCTTTTCTGGGGTCCCCCGGAGGTGCTCCTGGCCGCCCCCTTTTGTTTAGTACCCCCACAGAGAAACACTTTCCATGGGGCCAATCCTGCGGACATGCTCGGGAGTCCTGCTTCTGCGTCAATTGACACAGACAGCAGAACTTGGTCCCACCCCCTGGCTCCCGTGTCACTGGATTTAATTGGCAGCAGCAGGAGCCAATGGCTATCAATCCGTCCAGTGAGGATCCAAGACATCGGCTGGAGCTTCTGTGCTCATCTCTGTCACTGAAACGATCAGGCTCAGGTAAGAAAATGGGGGGTAGCTGCAGCACAGGAGGTTTTTCACCTTAATTCATAGAATGCAAACCTTGAGGGTTTACAACTCCTTTAAGGGCGTGGTCAGATGGCAGGCCAGGGTCAGGAGAGATGGAAAGCAAGGACGTAGTCAGAAGCCAAGCCAGAGTCATACACGGGGAGCAGGACTAAGCATAGTCAAGCATCAGGCCAAGGTTGATACCAGCAAGACAGCAGAGTGTGGTCAGGGGCAAGCTGAGGTCAGAGTCCAGAATCCACAAAGCAAAGTCAGGAGCAGACAGACAGGGTCAGCAATGGGAGATCAAACAACAAAAGCAGGAAAGCAAGTCATGGGTAGCTGAAGAACATCCAGTGATTAGCACACATCAGGACCTCCTTTAAACAGGCAGCTTGGCGCCATTTCTGGTATTGGGCGTGCTGGCAGATGTGCACTGGTCAAAGTCCACCTATGCGCTGGCACGTGCCCCCTCGAGGGTTTACAACTCCTTTTAGGACGTGGTCAGATGGCAGGCCAGGGTCAGGAGAGATGGACAGCAAGGACGTAGTCAGAAGTCAAGCCAGAGTCATACACGGGGAGCAGGAGTAAGAGTCGATACCAGGAAGACAGCAGAGCGTGGTCAGGGGCAATGTCATGGTTATGCAGTAATGTTTGTCAGCTTACCTCCTCCATGTGTCCTGCTTTAGAGGCCAGCCACTCTCACCTGGCTGCTTAAGTAATCTCTCCTCAAAGCACGGCTCCACCCCAGGCCCTATCAGAGAACTCTATATTAACCTGTGCACTGCAAGCCCTGCTGATCAACATTGTTTGTTAAGCTTTTGTGTGTTTGGTTTTCTGCTTGCCGTGTGCTCTACGTCTGTCTCTGTTGTTATCGATTATCCCTGCCTGCTTGTGACCTTGACCTTTGGCGTGTTCTTTGTTTATCCCTGTCTGATAGTCTCCCCGACCCTTGGCTTTTCCCCTTACTATCTCTTGTTATCCTGGGCTGCTGCTTCCTCTCTACCCTCTATAGCCTACTGTGAGCTTGAGCTGGGAGACTCAAGGGGCCGCGACCTGGAGCCAGTTGCAGCCCAGTCCATCCTCACCACTAGAGGCTCTGGTGAACACCCGCTGGCTCTTAGAACTCCGCGCCCTGGGGAATCTTAGGCTCTAGCTCCCTGTGGGATCCCTGTTGGTGCTCCAGTGGACCTGCCTTCCTTAACCACCCAGAGTTCCATCCGCCACAGTCAGCCGTAACGTCCACTACCTTAGCGGAGCACTCCTGACCCCAACGGTGTGCCTCTGTCACCCGGATTCAGGTGACCTAACAGGCCATCTGAGGTCAGATTCAAGAATCCACAAAGCAAGGTCAGGAACATACAGGGTCAGCAATGGGATATCAGACCACAAGAGCGGGAATGCAGTAAACAAGTCATGGGTAGCGGAAGAACATCCAGTGATTAGCACACATCAGGACCTCCTTTAATTAGGCAGCTTGGCGCCATTCCTGGGATTGGATGTGCAGGGGCCTGCGCGCCGAGGTGCACTGGTCTAAGTCCATCTGTGTGATGGCTAGGGATGAGCTTTATGTTCGAGTCGCCCGTTTTCCGAACAATTTGGGGTGTTCGTGGCAAATTCCAAAGGTAAATATTGTCTCTCCTATTGCTCGATTTTGATAGACCGATCGATTTTGCGATCGTTCATATGTGTATATTCTATATCATTCATTGCATTGTTTGTGTTTACACATTTTTTGTTTATTTTCTATTTCTCCATCTTTCAGTAGTCAGTGCTTGACAAATGTAAATCTCCTGAAGAAGCTACCAACAGTAGTGAAACATGTCGAGAATTTTGTCTCTCTGCACATTCTGAAACTGTATATGCTGTTGATGATATTCTGTCAATTTTAACTTTTATATAAATACATTTTTTTTTTTATATATCCATTTGTGTTATTTTGCACCTTTAAAGTCCCAATTTCTTCTCTATGCCTGCTCATTTTAAATGTTAATATGCAAGTTATTGTCATAAAAAGTGTTTGGGGACCCGGGTCCTTCCCCAGGGGAGTGTTTGAGGACCCGGGTCCTGCCCCAGGGGAGTGTTTGGGGACCCAAGTCCTGCCCCAGGAGAGTGTTTGGGGACCCAAGTCCTGCCCCAGGGGAGTGTTTGGGGACCCATGTCCAAGGGAAGTGTTTGGGGATCCGGGTCCTGCCCCAGGAGAGTGTTTGGGGACCCAAGTCCTGCCCCAGGGGAGTGTTTGGGGACCCATGTCCAAGGGAAGTGTTTGGGGATCCGGGTCCTGCCCCAGGGGAGTGTTTGGGGACCCATGTCCAAGGGAAGTGTTTGGGGACCCGGGTCCTTCCCCAGGGGAGTGTTTGAGGACCCGGGTCCTGCCCCAGGGGAGTGTTTGGGGACCCAAGTCCTGCCCCAGGAGAGTGTTTGGGGACCCAAGTCCTGCCCCAGGGGAGTGTTTGGGGACCCATGTCCAAGGGAAGTGTTTGGGGACCCGGGTCCTGCCCCAGGGGGAGTGTTTGTGGACCCAAGTCCTGCCCCAGGAGAGTGTTTGGGGACCCAAGTTCTGTCCCAGGGGGAGTGTTTGGGGACCTGGGTTCTGCCCCAGGAGAGTATTTGGGGACCCAAGTCCTGCCCTCAGGGGGGTGTTTGGGGACCTGGGTTCTGTCCCAGGGGGAGTGTTTGGGGACCCGGGTCCTGCCCCAGGAGAGTGTTTGGGGACCCAAGTCCTGCCCAAAGGGAGTGTTTGGGGACCCGGGTCCTGACCCAGGAGAGTGTTTGGGGACCCGGGTCCTGACCCAGGAGAGTGTTTGGGGACCCGGGTCCTGACCTAGGGGACATGTAACAATGCATTTTTTTTTTTAAATGGACGTTTTTTCAGGAGCAGTGAATATAATAATGCTTAAAGTGAAACAATAAAAGTGAAATATTCCTTTAAATTTCGTACCTGGGGGGTGTCTATAGTATGTCTGTGAAGTAGTGCATGTTTCCCGTGTTTAGAACTGTCCCTGCACAAAGTGTCATTTCTAAAGGGAAAAAGTCATTTCAAATCATGAATTGTCGTGTCCCGGCGATACCGATAAAAGTCTGGTATGGATATTAAGGGGAACCCTGTGCCAGCTCTTTTATAACCAAGTACGGGCAACACGGGATGTTGATGGGTGACCCCGCCCCCTCTGATGCACCGGGAATTTCCCGGGACCATGGTCATTTCTACAGCGACCAGAGCTATAAAAATGAACTGATTACTGTGAAAATGACACTGGCAGGGAAGGGGTTAACCTCTAGGTGTCGCTGCAGGGGTTAAGGGAGTGATTCTAACTGTAGGGGGGGCGTGGCTACGAGGGAACTGTGATCAGTGTCCTGTCACTAGGAGGAATAGGGAAATGCCTCTCCGTGAGAAGATCGCGGGATTCCCGGCAGACATCGAGTCCGCGGGACCCCCCGGTCGGACTCACGGAGCTCGCGGCGGTCGCTCCTTAAAGGGGATGCGTGTTTATACGTCCTCTTGCCTGCCCGTGCCATTCTGCCGCTGGTCAGCAAGCGGTTAATTGATCAATAAAAAATATTGAGGACATCCTCACTTTACAGCTTTGTATAAAACTTTATCTATATATTTTGTATTATTTCTCACTCAACGCAATGAATAAAAATCCATAAAAAAAAAACCTCTACATTCCAAAACACACCAGTGACGCGACCAATGAGAAGCCTCCAGGGATCTGACGAGGCCGATGTCTTCTCTGTTCAGCTGCTAATCAGGTAAAAGTTCTAATTGTGGAAATAAATTAGGACCGAGGCCCCGGGGGGGAAGGGGGGGGGGGACCTCCTGACCGCTCACTGTTTACTAAGTAAGGGATCCTTAGGGGACGGCCCCCGAGGAGTCCCAGAATAATGCAGAGCTGCTAATCAGACAATTAATGAGGCAGAGCTGTGAACGGGGACGGAGCACTGTCCAGAGGAAACAGCGGCCTCCCCGCAGCCTGAGGCTGGAAAGGGAGATGTCCAGCTCGTTAGGATAATTGTGAGGATGATCCTCTGGGGGGGGGGGGGGGAGGCATAGCAATGGTGACAGTCTGTAATGATAATTAGACCATTGCAAGAGATAATCAGGTTTTCTTTTGACATTTAGAATTCCCAAATTCTGCCTAAAAAAAAATAAAGTTGGAGAATTTTTTTTTTTTTAAAAACACCAACATTTGTGAGACCGGGCTTTAACTCTTCAGTACTCCAGAGTAGACAAAAAAAGCTTTGAATACACAGCCACACTAAATGTAATTGTTTATGATACACGGTGCATTTACACCTTCCTGCCAAGCCCTGGTCTCCCTTTAAATGGATTCATACACTGGGGTGTAGGTGGGGTATAGGCGGGGTATAGGTGGGGTGTTGGTGGGATGGGGTGTAGGTGGGGTGTAGGTGGGGTTTTGGCGGGGTGTAGGTGGGGTTTTGGCGGGGTGGGACGGGGTGTAGGTGGGGTGTAGGCGGGGTATAGGCGAGGTGTAGGTGCCTCCATTGTGAGGACACTCATTGTTTAGTGTTAGGCGGGGTGTAGATGGTGTGTAGGTGGGGTGTAGGCAGTGTATAGGTGAGGGGTAGGTGGTGTAGGAGGTGGGGTGTAGATGGGGTGTAGGTGGGATGTAGGTGGGGTGTAGATCGGGTGTAGGTGGGATGTAGGTGGGGTGTAGGCGGAGTATAGGTGGGGTGTAGGCGGGGTATAGGTGGGGTGTAGGCGGGGTGTAGGTGAGGTGTAGATGGGGTGTAGGTGGGGTGTAGGTGGTGTAGTAGATGGGGTGTGGGTGGGGTGTAGATGGGGTGTGGGTGGAGTGTAGGCGGGGTGTAGGCGGGGTGTAGGTGGAGTGTAGGCAGGGTATAGGCGAGGTGTAGATGGGGTGTAGGTGGGGTGTAGGCAGGGTGTAGATGGTGTGTAGGTGGGGTGTAGGCAGGGTATAGGCGAGGTGTAAGTGGTATAGGAGGTGGGGTGTAGATGGGGTGTAGGTGGGATGTAGGTGGGGTGTAGATCGGGTGTAGGTGGGATGTAGGTGGGGTGTAGGTGGGGTGTAGGCGGAGTATAGGTGGGGTGTAGGTGGGGTATAGGTGGGGTGTAGGCGGGGTGTAGGTGAGGTGTAGATGGGGTGTAGGTGGGGTGTAGGTGGTGTAGTTGGTGGGGTGTAGGTGGGGTGTAGATGGGGTGTAGATGGGGTGTGGGTGGGGTGTAGATGGGGTGTGGGTGGAGTGTAGGCAGGGTGTAGGCGGGGTGTAGGTGGGGTGTAGGCGGGGTATAGGCGAGGTGTAGGTGGAGTGTAGATGGGGTGTAGATGGGGTGTAGGTGGGGTGTAGGTGGGGTGTAGGTGGTGTAGTTGGTGGGGTGTAGGTGGGGTGTAGATGGGGTGTGGGTGGGGTGTAGATGGGGTGTGGGTGGAGTGTAGGCAGGGTGTAGGCGGGGCGTAGGTGGGGTGTAGGCGGGGTATAGGTGGGGTGTAGGCGTGGTATAGGCGAGGTGTAGGTGGAGTGTAGATGGGGTGTAGATGGGGTGTAGGTGGGGTGTAGGTGGGGTGTAGATGGGGTGTGGGTGGGGTGTAGATGGGGTGTAGATGGGGTGTAGGTGGGATGTAGGTGGGGTATAGGGGGGAGTGTTTGGGGATCCGGGTCCTGCCCCAGGGGGGGTGTTTAGGGACCCGGGTCCTGCCCCAGGTGGGGTGTTTGGGGACCCGTGTCTTGCCCCAGGGGAGTGTTTGGGGACCCGGGTCCTGCCCCAGGGAGAGTGTTTGGGGATCCGGGTCCTGCCCCAGGGGAGTGTTTGGGGACCAGGGTCCTGCCCCAGGAGGAGTGTTTGGGGACCAGGGTCCTGCCCCAGGGGGAGTGTTTGGGGACCCGGGTCCTGCCCCAGGGGAGTGTTTGGGGACCCGGGTCCTGCCCCAGGGGAGTGTTTGGGGACCCGGGTCCTGCCCCAGGGGAGTGTTTGGGGACCCGGGTCTTGCCCCAGGGGAGTGTTTGGGGACCCGGGTCCTGCCCCAGGGGAGTGTTTGGGGACCCGGGTCCTGCCCCAGGGGAGTGTTTGGGGACACAGGTCTTGCCGCCCCAGGGGACATGTATCAATGCAAAAAAAAAACTTTTTTTTAGGAGCAGTGATTTTAATCATGCTTAAAGAGAAACAATAAAAGTGAAATATTCCTTTAAATTTCATACCTGGGGGGTGTCTATATAATGCCTGTAAAGTAGCGCATGTTTCAGGTGTTTAGAACGGTCCCTGCATAAAATGAAATTTCTAAAGGAAAAAAAGTGATTTAAAACTGATCACGGCTGTAATGAATTGTCGGGAAACCCCCGTGGCGTCAGAGGGGGGAAGAGTCACTCGTATACGTCACTGGGTAGCCTCGCCCTCAGCTATATAACAACTGTCAAAGCGAGATGCGCGTCAGTCGGCGGGAGCCGCCCATGGAGGCAGAGCTGTTTTTTTGGGGGCGTCGGCGGCGGAATAGAAGAAGAATGGACATTTTGATTTCTTTAATTTTCTAATAAAGGATTTGTCATGAAGTGTCTCCTGTCTTTATTACCATTTTTGATACTTTTTTTGTGAAATGGTAGGGGTACAATGTACCCATTACCAATTCACATAGGGGGGGCCCGGGATTCTGGGGGTCCCCTTGTAAAAGCGAGCCTCCATGTTCCATTAAGCCCCCCCTGCCCGCAGACCCCCACGAACACCAGGCAAGGGTTGTGGAGATGAGGCCCTTGCGTTGGGGTGGGGGGCACCCCCCCCCCGTGTTGAGGGCATGTGGCCTGGTACGGTTCAGAAGGGAGCGCTCTCTCTCGTCCCCCCTCTTTCCTGTGGCCTGCCAGGTTGCATGCTCAGATAAGGGTATGGTATGGATTTTTAGGGGGACCCCTACGCCATTTTTTTTTATTTTGGCGCAGGGTTTCCTGAAGGGCCTGGTATGGAATTTGGGGGGACCCCCACGCGATCAGTTTTAAATTACCTTTTTCCTTCAGAAATAGCACTTTGTGCAGGGACAGTTCTAAACACGGGAAACATGCGCTACTTTACAGCCATACTATAGACACCCCCCAGGTACGAAATTTAAAGGAATATTTCATTTTTATTGTTTCACTTTAAGCATTAATAAAATCACTGCTCCCGAAAAAACTTCAGTTTTTGAAACTTTTTTTTTTGCATTGATACATGTCCCCTGGGGCAGGACCCGGGTCCCCAAACTCTCACCTGGGGCAGGACCCGGGTCCCCAAACACTCCCCTTGGGGCAGGACCCGGGTCCCCAAACACTCCCCTGGGGCAGGACCCGGGTCCCCAAACACTCCCCTGGGATAGGACCCGGGTCCCCAAACACTCCCCTGGGGCAGGACCCGGGTCCCCAAACACTCCCCTGGGGCAGGACCCGGGTCCCCAAACACTTTTTTTATGGTAATACCATACATATATGCCTTTAATACCACTTCAATACCGCACGGCGTCATATGACATCCTTGACTTGTGGGGGGATGTCCGAACGATGGGTGCAGCTGCAGGCATCATTCAGATATCATTATTTTCAGGTGACGATTATGTGCACAATAAGAACAATCATAGTGGCAATTCTGCAGCTTGATCATTTTTAAAGGCGACGGGAGGGGACGTCCCCCCTCCCGCCGCCATCTGGTGCTTCTCTGGGCTCTCCTGTGCCATTGGGGACCCGGAGAAAGAATCGGCCGCCACCGGATGATGACCATAGAAGTTTTCGGTGACCACATGGTTACCAGTCATCTCTATGAGCGTCGGAGGCCTGGGCGCGACGTTATGACGTTCTAGATGACCTTCATGTAACACAAAAGCTCTGCTTCGCCTAGATAGGGTGTCCAACTAAATTTCATAGCAGGCTGCATCGGCATTCTGGTTACCCTCAAAGGGCTGGTTGTATCTGTAAGAAGAGTTGTCCAGAGCACCCCCCACCCCTTATATCAGATGTCAAGAGCTCCCACACCATCAGAAGTCAAGAGTCCCTCACCCTCCTTTACATCACAGTGCACCCCCCCCCCCTTACCTTGTACTGCTGCTGGGAAGAAGCTGGAGGTGTAGCTGTGAAGCAGAAAGGGCAAAGTCTGGAGAAGGACTAGAGAAGGGCTGGAGTCAGCTGCCAGAATCTTGTAAATGTCGAGACCAGGGGATTCAGAGATGAGGGGGTGCTGTTGTTGCATGGAGAAGCACCAGATTTGGCTGAGGAGCTCCCTCCTTCTCTCTGCTCCTGACTTTTGAGACAAGGTGGGGGCAGAGACGAGGGGGATTCCACAGCTGCAGGAGAGGCATGAGGGCCACGTGAAATGGCCTGGTGGGCCACATTTAGCCCACGGGCCTTGTGATTGACACATGTGACCTCACTTTCAACCCTGGAGCTGCTGCAAGGTGCTTTTTTTGGTATGGTGTCCCATTATTTATCAGGTTTGTTTTACAACTTCTTTCATTCTTCAGAAAAAGGTCTCAGGCTGACGGATCGATGATTCCAAGATGGAAGACTTTGGCCAAAACATGACCACCATCTATTATACAGAATTTATCCTCTTTGGCTTCCCGGGAATCACAGGATACAGAAAGTTGTTGATAATTCCATTCCTGTGTATTTA
Source organism: Rana kukunoris (assembly GCA_029574335.1). NCBI lineage: Eukaryota > Metazoa > Chordata > Amphibia > Anura > Ranidae > Rana > Rana kukunoris. The sequence continues at coordinate 3,509,154 of CM056050.1, forward strand.
TATAACGATCCTGACTGGAAATATTCTCCTCATTCATCAGATCTTTGTTGAACCCAAGCTTCACTCCCCCATGTACTTCCTCATGTCCCTTCTCTTCGCCATCAATATTTTCGCCACGACGTCCGTCTTGCCAAAGTTCCTTCTGGATTTGTCTTTGGACATGAATCAGATCTCTCTGGTTGGCTGCCTCCTTCAGATGTCTTTCATTTACCTCTTGGGTGCTTTTGAGTCGGGTGTCATCCTGATGATGGCCCTGGACAGGTTCATAGCGATTCGTAGACCTCTACGATACCCCAGTATTGTGACCAAAGAGTTAATCGTCCAGTTGATTCTTGTTGCCATCGCAAGGAGCATGTCCCTCGTCATTCCAACCGTCGTACTGACTTCCAGGGTCCATTTCTGTAGATCCAACGTCATTCTGAATTTTGTTTGTGAGAACATGGGGCTTCTGAGTCTTGCCTGTGGAGACATCTCCAAAGTTCATGTGGTGGGACTCATAATCAAGATCTTCATTACTGTGGTTGATTTTAATCTTCTTCTGGTGTCCTACTTCAGCATTCTCTATACGACCATGAACCTTATCTCCGGGAAAGCCCGGCACAAGGCCCTCCATACCTGTATCACCCACCTGGCGGTGGCCATGCTCATCTACAGCTGTTCACTTCTGGCCTCCTTTATGTACAGGATGCGTACGCACATTTCCTACAATGTTCAGAACCTCTTCAATGCCATCTATCTCATGTTGCCGGCCTCCACAAATCCCTTTATTTATGGGCTGGGGGTTAAAGAGATCAGGCAATGCTTGGTTAAAACATGGAAAATCAAAAATACGAGTCATTGGTCATAAATCCATATTCGGGTCAAGAAGATCTGTTGACTTAAAAAAAAGTGGATTTATGGTTGTCTCCTTATTTGTTAGCTAGATAGTGCACAACTGTTGTGGAAATTTTATGAAGATGTATTTGTAACGGAATGGCCCGTGATACTCTGAGACTTTTGAAGGATGCGGTGTACTGCTGTGCCAGCTTCACCAATGACTCTTGGGTCTAGGGTCATCCTATGTCCCTTAGGGGCATAGGATTAGTGTTGAGCAGAATATGCCATATTCGAATTCGCGATATATCTCGAATATATAGTCGAATATTCGACATATATTCGCTAAATACGAATATTCGTGATATTTTTTGGAAATTAAATGATTGCGAATTTTCGCGAATTTTTGCGAATGCGAATTGCGAATGCGAATTGCGAATGCGAATATTCAAGAAATGCGGAATGGAGCACTCTGATTGGCTCAGAATATTTGTGATATATTACAATATAAAATAATTGCGAATATTCGAGAAATGCGGAATGGAGCACTCTGATTGGCTCAGAATATTCGTGATATATTACAATACAAAATAATTGCGAATATTCGAGAAATGCGGAAGGAGCACTCTGATTGGCTCAGAATATTCGTGATATATTACAATACACAATAATTGCGAATATTCGAGAAATGCGGAAGGAGCACTCTGATTGGCTCAGAATATTCGTGATATATTACAATACACAATAATTGCGAATATTCGAGAAATGCGGAAGGAGCACTCTGATTGGCTCAGAATATTCGTGATATATTACAATACACAATAATTGCGAATATTCGAGAAATGCGGAAGGAGCACTCTGATTGGCTCAGAATATTCGTGATATATTACAATACACAAAAATTGCGAATATTCGGCAAATGCGGAAGGAGCACTCTGATTGGCTCAGAATATTCGTGATATATTACAATATAAAATAATTGCGAAATTTCGAGAAATGCGGAATGGAGCACTCTGATTGGCTCAGAATATTCGTGATATATTACAATATAAAATAATCGCGCGATATCGCTATTACCGAATAATCGCATTGCGATTTTTCGGCAATATAAAATGAGCGCTGCAGCTACTCGGCCCAGGGTCTCTAATCATACCAGCAATGCTTTTAGACGTCGATGGGGATCTCTAGGATGTGATCTGTTCTAAAAAAAAATTTAAAACATTCGAATATTCGAAATAGCGAATATTCGCCGCGATATTCGCGTTATTCGCGAATACTCGAATATGCAATATTCGTAGCGAATATTCGCAATGCGAATATTCGTGAGCAACACTACATAGGATGACTGAGAAATGATATCTGGGATTACATGAGATGGGACATTACTGATAATGCATGTACTGCAGGATATCTTGGAATATTACAAGTTGTTCCTTATGAACAGGTCAATAGACTGTTGAGGTGTTAATTGAGTCGGGCTCCTAAAATATTTCATTGTCCATTGTGTGATGCTAATACTGTTTTGTGTCTATTGTACTAATTAATGGCTAGACTCACGTAGAGCGGCGTAATTTTGTGCCGGCGTAACGTATCGTATCTCTCTAAATTAGCGAGGCAAGTGCTGTATTCACAAAGCTAAGTTACGGCGGCGTAGCGTAAATGGGCTGGCGTAAGCCCGCCAAATTCAAATGTGTTTGATGTGGGTGTGTTTTATTTAAATTAAGTGCGACCCCACCTAAATGACGTTTTTTTACTAACGGCGCATGTGCCGTCCGTGGACGTCCGTGAGCATGCTCCAAATTATGCCGCTAAGTCTCATTGGTTTTGACGTAAAGGTAATTTACGTCCATCCCCATTCACGGACAAATTATGCAAACAACGTAAAACGTGAAAAATTAGACGCGGTCCCGACGTCATTACTTAACATTGGCTGCGCCATCTTATTGGTGCTTTATCTTTACGCCTGAAAACGCCTTACGTAAACGGCGTATCTTTACTGCGACGGCCGGGCGTACGTTCGTGAATAGGCGCATCTCGCTGATTTACATATTCTAGACGTAAATCAGCGTGCACGCCCCTAGCGGCCAGCGTAAATAGGCAGCTAAGATACGATGGCGTAGGAGACTTACGCCGGTCGTATCTTAGCAACATTTAAGCGTATCTCTACTGATACGCCGTCGTAACTCTTTATGAATCTGGCCCTAAGTCTGTAAAGGTCAGGTGGCTAATTTTGAGGTGTTAATTGAGTTTGGCTTCTGAAAGACCTTTCATTGTGTGATGCTAATGACACTGTATGGTGTGAAAATACTATTGATGATAGATGTGTTGTGAGTTAGCAGTCTAAGCCCAGGTTCACACTGGGTACGATTTAGTTCAATTTGAGATGCGATTTCACATGTGAAATCGCATCTCAAATCGGCGGCAATTGCCGGCAATGACACCCTCCTAATCGGTGCGACTCCGCATCTGCAGCGCTGCACCGATTTCAAAAATTAGTTCTTGTACTACTTTTTGCGATTTCAGGACACGATTTACATTGACATCTGTGCAGAAACCTGCACAGATGTCTCCTAAATCGCACCGAAATCAGGACTGCCAGAGGGAGTGAAATTGCGCGAGTTCAGCTGAAATTGCGCGATTGCACTCCCGCAACCAGGGCTAAAGGTCAGATGTCTCTTTTTAGGTGTAATGGATTAGCATGTCAATTACGACTACAAAGGAATGTGCATTGTGTAGCAGTGAATAGATTATCGCAGAGTCAGGATGTCTGGGTAATGACTAATAATTAACTCACCTGAATGTCATTGTCTAAGAGAGTGTGTATTGAAGTTCCTTGAGTAATGTGGTGGGTGGAGTTGATTAATTGTTCACTTGGGGTCTAAAACTGTATATAACCAGCTGAGTGTACCATTAAAGGATTCATTCATTTTGGAACCAGAGAACAGAGCTGTGCGTGTCTCATTTATTCTGGGGAATGGAATGGGTCATGTTTGCCGGATTGTGGAGTGTCGGATAAGCTGTCTTGGGTCGGTGGAAATCGTAAACGGTGGTGACTGTTACAGTATTTAATATGTATTGTTATAGTGTCACTCAGTGTTGGTTCTCCCGCAGCCCGCTCTAAAGAGCTGACTGGGGTGGACTGAGACTGTTTGAGATCCTGATTTGGAGAAGGGTGTTTTGTGGAGTGGGGGTGTCGGCCGGTGGGAAGGGCCCCTGCGTCATGCACAGATATTCGCCTGTGGGATGCGTCCACTCTGCAAACGCATTGTTGGTTTAGCGCATATATGCTCCTGTCATCTCTCGGTGCCGGATCAACACTGTATTGTGACGTGACCGTACACCTGCAGATAAGCTCCCCTCATCGGGTGTTCATTAGAGGCCTAAGTCTCTTCCTGGCTGTCTTTTATCACCTTCCTCCCTGTATGGCTCCACCCCAGGCCATCCCAGGAAGCCTATATTAACCACTGCACTACTAGTCTGCTTGGCTGTTCAACCTCCATCCTGCACCCAAACCCCCAGACTCAAGGTTTCCACCCCCCCAGACTGGAGGGGTTCCCTCAAGGGCCCCTGACGACCTAGTGCTCCATCTCCAGTTCTTCCACAAGGGCTCTGTCCTGCATCCAAACCCCCAGGACTAAGGTCACCACCCCCCCAGACTGGAGGAGTTCCCTCAATGGCCCCCAAACAAACTACTGCTCCATCCCCAGTTCTTCCACAATGACTCTGTACTGCACCCAAAACCCAGGCCCAAGGTCACCACCCCCCAGACTGGAGGAGTTCCCTCAAGGGCTCTCAACAACCTAGTGCTCCATCTCCAGTTTTTCCACAAGGGCTCCGTCCTGAACCCAAACCCCCAGGACCAAGGTCACCACCCCCCCAGACTGGAGGAGTTCCCTCAAGGGCCCCCGAACAACCTAGTGCTCCATCTCCAGTTCTTCCACAAGGGCTCCGTCCTGCATCCAAACACCTAGGACCAAGGTCACCACCCCCCCAGACTGAGGAGTTCCCTCAAGAGCCCCCAGACAAACTAGTGCTCCATCTCCAGTTTTTCCACAAGGGCTCCGTCCTGCACCCAAACCCCCAGGACCAAGGTCACCACCCCCCCCCCAGACTGCAGGAGTTCCCTCAAGGGCCTCGACAACCTAGTGCTCCATCTCCAGTTTTTCCACAAGGGCTCTGTCCTGCACCCAAACCCCAGACCCAAGGTCACCACCCCCCCCATATTTACCTGTACTCAGAAATACCCTCACCTCTAGCACCTGCCTGAGTAGAGGGGGCAACAAATGTATGAACCGTGATCACAAGGAGAGGAAAAAATAGAATTGTGTTGGGAAGGAGGACATAGGAAGGAAGAAATCCTCCCGGTGAGGGCCGGATCTCCCCAGCCTGTCTGTGTGACTCTTAGGCCGTGTACACACGTCAGAGATCCTCGACGGGCAGAACACATCGTTCCGCCCGTCGAGGCTCTCTGCCGGCCGTCGAAATCGGCGACCCCCCCGTCGGGAATGGCAACCAGCCATTCATCCAGGCGGGCCGTCGAGGAAATAGAGAGCGTGCTCTCTATTTCTGCTCGACGGGCTTCCCGACGGGAAGCTCGCCGAGACCGTACACACGGCCGAGGTCCTCGCTGGAATGCAGCTTCCAGCGAGGTTCTCGCTGGTTTCCAGCGAGAACCTCGGTCGTGTGTACACGGCCTTATGGGATCTTCATTATAATGAGGTCATGTGACCACCATGCGGGGCCCCAGAAGATCACACAAGCTTTATACTCACAGGGAGCATCTAGGAACGCCGAGTCTTCCCCACCGGACTACATCCTCATCGGATCCTCATCCTCATGTATGTACCTGTGTGAGGGGTGACACTTCTATGGACACCTCACATGGAGAAACAATGGGCCAGATTCAGGTACATCTGCGCATTATTGGACCGGCGTAGCGCACCGCCTTTACGTTAGACTGGCGCAATGTAGCGGCGCAATCACCCTATTCTCGTCGCTTTTACGTGAGGCGCAAGGCGGAGTAATACAAATTGGGAAGGACGTGGGCATGTTACATTGAAATGAGCCGTGACCCCATGCAAATGAAGGCTCGCGCATGCGCGCTTGAAGCATACCATGGTCAGCACCTCTGTGCGCATGCTCACAACTCGGGGACGGCGCCGTGAAATTGGAAGTGGACCCGGGCAACTTAGTGAACTACGCAGACAGCATAAATAGCCAGACACAAACGCACTTCCATTGCAAAAGTACATCCCTTTGTATCCCTCCCTCTACAGCAAGGTGCTTTTGTTCTGTTGTGTGTTTGCGTTTGTTTGTTTGTGACGTGTCTTTGAGATATTTGGGGACTGTTTTGCAGAGTGATTTTTGTCTTTTATGTGTTTTCTTTGTTGTTATTTTGTTTAAATTATATTTTTGCTGGTCAAATTATTTTTTTTGGTTCTGTTTGTGTATGATTTGGGAATGTGGGGGTGACAGATACCCCGTTGTATCGCCGTTTTTTTCCCCCGGGTATCTATGCGCGTGATGCTTAGCATCACTTTGGCATAGATACGCTTCTACATCCGACAAGTGTAAAACCATTACACTTGCGGATCGTAGTTGTAATGACAACTCCGGCCACTAGGTGGCCTTTACGTTGTTTTCTCATTTGCATATGCAAATGAGTCTAGTACGCCGATTCCCGATCGCTTTTACGCCGCCCCGTCGTCGCGTACGTCGTTTTCGTCCGCGTAAGGTTACCCCAGCTTCTATGAGGAGTAACCTTACGAAGTTCCGTCGGATGCCGTGTTAAGTATGGCGTCGGGTCAGCGTCGGCTTTTTCCGTCGCTTACGTCGTTTTACTAACTCGTTCGCGAATAGGGAGTTGCGTAAATGACGCCCACGTCGTTTTGACGTCGGTTTCAACGACGCTTTCCGACGTGACCTGGAGCTTGCGCACTGGGCTTTTTCTCCCGGCCGGGGGGGAAAGGCGCAGTCCGTTCGACGCGGGGGCGCGCTTCATTTAAATACAAGCCGCCCCATTTGAATTGCGCGGGTTTACGCTGCGCGATTTACGTGACGCAGGCGAAACCTACGGAGCAAGTGCTTTGAGATTAAAGCACTTGCTCTGGTACGATGCGGCGGCGTAGTGTAACTGGCTTACGCCACGCCGCCGGAATTCTTAGAGAATCTGGCCCTTAATTTCTCCAATGTGCGACACATTTTCCATGACTAATACCATTCCAAATATTTTCACTTATTTATTCTTAAAAATGGGAGCAAAAAAATGGTAAATTTCGATTAAACATTTTGTTGCTGTATGGCTGAAAAACAAGAATATTTTTTTTTTAAAATAAAACAAACAAACAAATACCGTATTTATCGCGCTATAACGCGCTCCCGCGTATACCGCGCACCCCCAAAGTGCCCCCCAATCCTGTGGAAAAAAAGTTATTTTGTACTTACAGTTTTGGTGTCTTGCGCGGCGTCCATCGGCGGCCTCGTCGGGTTTGGCGTCCTTCTGCGGCTTCAGGTGTCCTTCTGCGGCGGGTCCGGTGTCCTCTGCGGCGGGTCCGGTGTCCTCTGCGGCGGGTCCGGTGTCCTCTGCGGCGGGTGCGGTGTCCTCTTCGGCGGGTCCGGCGTCCTCGCGTCCTCCCCGCTCGTTTCCCGCGCCGAGTTTTGAATACTGCGCCAGCATATACTGAGCGCAGTACACTCGGGCAGGCTCGGCAACTTTCGCGCTCAAGTCGTGTACTTCCAGGGCGTGACCGCGGAAGAAGCCGAGACTGGCCGAATATACCCGAGTGTACTGCGCTGGGTATATGTCGGCGCAGTATTCAAAATTCGGCGCGGGAAAGCGGGTATCGGCGTATATCGCGCACCCACGATTTTGCCCTGATTTTCAGGGCAAAAAAGTGCGCGATATACGCCGATAAATACGGTAATTAAAAATGTCTCGTGCTTTGAGTTGCATAATTCACAGATGCTTAAAAAATTAAAATAAAAAATAATAAATAAACAGCTCCTTCCCTGAAGATTATAATCTATTATTGATTATGATACAGGCTTTTCTTCTTTCTTTTGTTTTTATTTTTTTATTATTAAAATACCTTGAATACTGCGAAGGTCTAATAGGTAGAGAGAAATGAGCCATGATACAAAAATACCGTTTTAATTTCTCTAACTTTGTTTTTTTGTTTTTGTTTTTTTTTTCGATTCAATATATTTATTCATTTTTGTTGTGTAGAAGAAACAAAAAAAAAAATAATACCATTCCAAACATTTTCACTATTTATTCTTAAAAATGGGAGCACAAATTTGGTAAGTTTTGATTAAACATGTCGTTGCTGTATGACTGAAAAAAAAATTAAAATAAAACATACAAATAATTCAAGATTTCTCTGCATTTTGCAAGACGGGTTGAAAAACAAGAATAATAAATAAATAAATAAATAAAAAATAAAACAAAGCAGAAAAGTCTGTATCATAATCAATAATAGATTATAATCTTCAGGGAAGGAGCTGTTTCTTTATTATTTTTTATTCATATTTTAAGCATCTGTGAATTATTCAACTCAAAGCATGAGAAATCTTGAATTATTTGTTTTTATTTTTTTTTTAAATTTGGTAAGTTTTGATTAACCACTTAAGACCCGGACCAAAATGCAGGTAAAGGACCTTGCCCCTTTTTTGCGATTCGGCACTGCGTCGCTTTAACTGACAATTGCGCGGTCGTGCGACGCGGCTCCCAAACAAAATTGGCGTCCTTTTTTCCCCACAAATAGAGCTTTCTTTTAGTGTTATTTGATCGCCTCTGCGGTTTTTATTTTTTGCGCTATAAACAAAAATAGAGCGACAATTTTAAAAAAAATGCAATATTTTTTACTTTTTGCTGTAATAAAAATCCCCCAAAAATATATAAAAAAACATTTTTTTCCTCAGTTTAGGCCGATACGTATTCTTCTACGTATTTTTGGTAAAAAAAAATCGCAATAAGCGTTTATCGGTTGGTTTTCGCAAAATTTATAGCGTTTACAAAATAAGGGATAGTTTTATTGCATTTTTTTTAATTTTTCTTTTTTTTACTACTAATAGCGGCGATCAGCGATTTTTTTCGTGACTGCGACAATATGGCGGACACTTCGGACAATTTTGACACATTTTTGGGACAATTGTCATTTTCACAGCAAAAAATGCATTTAAATTTGCATTGTTTACTGTGGAAATGACAGTTGCAGTTTGGGAGTTAACCACAGGTGGCGCTGTAGGGGATGTGTGACCTATGTGTTGTGTTTACAACTGTAGGGGGGTGTGGCTGTAGGTGTGATGTCATCGATCGCGTCCCCCTATTACAGGGATGACGCGATCGATGCTGCGGCCACAGAGAAGCACGGGGAAGCTGTGTGTACACACGGCTCTCCCCATTCTTCCGCTTCAGGGACGGATCGCCGCACTCCAGCGGTGATCGGGTCCGCGAATCCCGCGGTCCCGGTCCTGGAGCTTCCCATGGCCGCGACCCATGGCTGGGTACTAAAAGCAACGTATATATACGTTGATGTGCCCAGCCGTGCCATTCTGCCGACGTAAATGTGCAGGAGGCGGTCCTTAAGTGGTTAAACAATGTCCCTGCTGTATGACTGAAAAACAAAAATAAAAATAAATAAAAAATAAAAAATAAAAATAATTCAAGATTTCTCTGCATTTTGCAAGATGGGTTGAAAAACAAGAATAACCGCTCCCTACACAAAGTCTACCAGCATATCTGGTCAGGCGGCACCTACCTACCCACTGGCAACCAGGCCATCACAAAACTTTTGGAGAAGAAGGGTAAGAACCCTTTGGAACCCGGTTCATATAGGCCCATTTCACTTCTAAACCTCGATGTTAAGATCCTCTCCAAGGTTGCTGCCACTAGGTTGGCGACCATCATACTCTCCCTGATCCACCCCGCACAATCTGGCTTTGTGAAGGGCAGGACGGCCACCATGAATATTAGGAAAGTAATGCTAGCCCTCGAACACGCAAAATGTAACCCGAAAGGGGATCATGCTATCATCACATTAGACGCGGAGAAAGCCTTCGATAACGTCAGCTTCGAATGGCTCTCCATAGTCATGTCCAATATGGGCTTCTCCGGCCCCTTCACACATCTAGTTGAGTCCATGAACACAGTGCCCCAGCCGCGAAATTAGTGGCCGCGGGCCTCCTCTCAGAGGAATTCCGGCTACACAAAGGTACGAGGCAAGGCTGCCCGCTTTCCCCACCTCTTTTTTAACATCGCACTTGAACCCCTATCCCGATACCTGACCCAGAAAGCCCCTCTCCATGGCATACAGATTGGAGACCATGACCTTCGCACGTCACTGTTTGCCGACGACGTCCTCATCTTCACATCCAGCCCTTCCCAGGGCATGTCCACGATCAAAACCACCTTTGACGAATTCAGGCAGTGCTCGGGGCTCCGTATCAATTATAGCAAAAGTGAAATTCTCCCCATAGGTTCCCACTCTGTCCCCTCCTGGTCCCAAAATTCTTTATTTACTGTGGCCAGGTCCCATATCACATACCTGGGAATTAAAATAGGTAAACTGCCCTCCTCCATATATCATCTCAACTATCCCCCCCTGTTTACGAAAATATCCCAAGAACTGGTTGACTAGTACCCAATGAGATCTGAAGAGGGGTCCAGATCAAAATCGTCCACCGGGCCCACATCCCTTTTAGTCGAGCCCATGCCACCCCAGTGCCTCTCTCGCTACTGGGTAGATGCCACCTAGTCAAGATGATCAGCTTTGCGCACCTATTGTACCCATTACAGACCATCCCCCTACTTCTTCGCCACAAAGACATCAAATCCCTAAACTCGGCCATCTCAAAGTTCCTCTGGCGTGGCAAACGTGCGCGCATAGCTTTTGCCAAACTACATCTTCCCAGGCGCGAGGGGGGGAAATCCCCTGCCAAACATCAGACTTTATAATTTGGCATGTTTATTGTGAACGAGCCTGGATTGGATCACCCAGTCCTCCCGATGCTCAAACTACCCCTTAGAGTTAGCAATGGTCCGCCCCTACTCCCTAACGGCCCTTCTCCATTGTCACTGGAAATCTATTCCTCCCCCCCTCCAACACAATCTCCTTCTTCGGGACACGGTCATCGCCTGGAGAGAGGTCAGGAAAGCCCTCAATACACCATCCTCTATTTCACGCCATTTCCCTATCCGGGGAAACCCAAGCTTTCAACCTGGTCTGGAACACCATCCTTACCTCATATGGCAGGTTAAGGGCCTCGAAAATTTTTATTCCCTGTATGACCCTCTATCGGGCCGCCCCATAGGCTTCAGAGCCCTGGTGGACAAGTTCTCCCTCCCCCTCACACACTTTCCATTACAATCAATGCATCAGTTTCTTGAAAAGTACCTGCAGGGATGATAGTAAAAGGTTCAAGAGTTCCTTCACCGACACCCTTCTTACCCGGGGATCGTATAGGATCTCGGAAATATACCTCCCTCTCCTTTTACACGTCACTCCCCCCTTGTCATCCTCGTCAGCTGCCAACTGGTCGAAAGATTTTTCTGCCCCTGATCTGGTGGAGAAACTCCTTCATGGCCTTAACACCGTCCACAGACTAGTACCCAATGAGATCTGAAGAGGGGTCCAGATCAAAATCGTCCACCGGGCCCACATCCCTTTTAGTCGAGCCCATGCCACCCCAGAATGCCCCCTCTGTCAACAACCCAAGCCAAATCTAGCCCACCGATTTTGGTCCTGCTCACACATAGCCAGGTTCTGGGAACAAGTCATTCAATATGTTTTTGATGTGACCCTGGTGCAACTACCCAAGGATCCGCTACTGCTTATCTTCGGCCACTGGGACCCCCAGTTGCTCCCCTGGTCGCCCCCTAGTAAAGACTGGATCCTGATCTGTCTATTGCTCGCCAGGAGGGCCACCCTACAGAAATGGATTTCCACGGACTGCCCAACCACCTCTCGAGTCCAAAAGGAACTATTGCAGTTATTATACAAGGACAAGCTCAACACGGATCTGACCCATGAACGGAGCAAAACTCGCTTCTATCATATATGGCAACCTTTCCTGTTGTACACTCTCACTCCCACGGAGAGGTTGAACTTTGAGAAGATGTCCTTTTTCTACCTGGATCCCCCGCGGGACTGATGTTCCCCCCCCACCCCCCTCCTTCCTCCCCCTCTTATATTTTGGACGTGCCTTACGAGGCTCCCCCCCCCCCGTGTCACATGGGGTGCGCAGTCTCCCCCCCTTCACCTGGTCAGAGTAAAGATTTAACCCTATTGGACTCCTACGTACATTTTTTTGTTTTTGTTTTTCTTTCTGTATGATCCCTCCATTCCTGCTTTCTATGCTTAAAGAGGAGTTCCACCCAAAAATGGAACTTCCTCTTAATCCACTCCTCACCCCCATACATGCCACATTTGGCATGTAATTTTTTTTGGGGGGGAGTGGGGGCTTCAGTAGGAGTGGGACTTCCTGTCCCACTTCCTGCTTCCGCCGAGGGGCTGATAAGGCGAGAGGCGTAATCGCCTTATTTCAGCCCCTCCCTGTAGGCGATGGCCTAGGACACTGACAGGTCCTAGGCCATCGCCTGTCCAATCAGCGACGCGCCGCGCGCGCATGCGCAGTGCGGCTCGCGCAGTGCGGCTCGCGCATGCGCAGTGGGTGCCCGGCCGTGAAGCCGAAGGCTGTCACGGCTGGGTGCCCACAGTCGGGATGGAGACGCCGGCCGGGGAGGGGGGGAGAGGAGCGGAGCCCCGGTCGGCGCATCGCTGGAACGCAGGAGCAGGTAAGTGAGTGTTTATTAAAAGCCCCCAGATACACTTTTTGTAGCTGCTGACTTTTAATAAACACATTTTTGGGCTGGAACACCCCTTTAACGTCCTTAAAACATTCTCATATGTTCTGTTTTTTTTTTTGTCATACCATGTTCTGTAACTTTTTCAATAAAAACATATTTAAAAAAATAAATAAAAAAACAAGAATAAATAAATAAATAAAAAATAAAACAAATAAATATTTAAAGATTTCTCAGCATTTAGCAAGACTTGTGCTTTGAGTTGAATAATTCACAGAAGCTTAACAATATATAATCAGCTCCTTCCATTAAAGTTTATAATCTATTATTGATTATAATAAAATATTTTCTTCTTTTATTTTTTTTATTTATTTTTTATTATTATTTAAATACCTTGAACACTGTAAAAGTCTTATAATAGGCAGAGAAATTAACCCATAATGCAAAAATACATGTTTAATTTCTCTAATGTGCGACACATTTTCCATGACTAATACCAATCCAAATATTTTCAGTGGAGAGGTGACCCTTAGATCTGTGGTGTGTGGTAATGTTCCTCGTACATTGGAGGTTAGTGGTCTTCCTTCATGCTGGTGGTCAGTGGTGAAGTGGCCCCTTAGAAAAGGAAAACCCCCTTTACATTGGTTCTCAGTAGAGTAAATGCCCCTTAATGCACCTCAACAGTAGAGGTGTGCCACTACATCTGTAGCCATGGGCAGTGTCCAGTACTTTGGTGGCCAGTGGTCTCTCTTTGTGCTGGTGGACAATGGAGAAGAGGCCACTTCAGTGGTCAGTAGAGAAAGACCCCCCCCCCTTCATTGGTTATCAGTGCCCCCTTAATTTAAACACCAGTGGAGAAGTGCCCCCTACATCTGTGGTCGGTGGTGAGGGTCCCCCTTACTTTGGTGGGAGCGGAATGGATACAAGTCCTTTCTATTGGCTTTGCCCTGTTGAGTGATATCATAACTATGCAGACACTGTCCAGTGGGAGATCTTACCCCCCCCCCCCCCCCAGTTCCGATATGCCAGCTGAGTTTACTAGGGCGCCGCCATGGGCAACAGGGGAGCCATGCAGCCATCACAGCTCACAGAATGAGTCGCAGTCAGTTACATGAAGCAGGGCCGTTCCAAAGCGGGTGCACGGGGTGCAGTTCACCCAGCTGCTACAGAGGTGGGGGCGCTCAACCTCCAGAGTGCTCCTCTACCTCCTCCTCTCCTTGTCAATGTCCAATCTGGTCACCGCCGCGCCGCCGCTATATTTCCTCATCTGCTCAAGTCAGTCCCCATCCATCCTCTTGTCAGAGATTGCATCGGCTGTCTCTGTTTGGAGAGAGACAGACCCGTGCAGTGACATCATTGTGGGGCGGTCCGTGCAGTTCCCGTCATGGTAGGGCCAGGAATGGGTCATGGGCAGGACCTGACAGGGCCTCTTTGTGTATGTTTAGGTGACCAGGGGTGAGGGGTGAAGATGGGGGGGCTCCACAGGATTAGCTCGCACAGGGCGCCTGAACACCTAAGGCCGGCCCTGACCAAGGTCACCAGGTGGGTGAACCCAGACCACAAGCTCCAGCTGCTTGAGGTTAACAAAAGCATAGTCCACATCTTCACATCTTCTCCATGTACGACAATAATCTTTTATAAGGTTGCAACAAAATGAAAAGATTTGGGCAACAGGCCAGTCTTCTAGATGACCTTCATGTAGGGCAGGCAGGCACATAATTCCCACAAGGTCACCGAGGCCAGGCTTCGGCATGGAGTCCCCCGATGGCCAGTTAAGGGCGGTAAGTTGCCTTCTGGAATCCGCTCGCTCGTTAAGTGATTGCGGCAATGTCGCCGAAATCACTTGTAAAATGTGTGCTGCTGTCCATCCTCCCCTCCCCCCCACATACCTCTCTCTACTGGCTCTGTCTTCGGGACTCCGTCCTCCCCCAGGCCACCGAATCTGTCTCCTGTGACTGTCCCTGCCGCCGATGTACACAGTGAGAGGGGTGAGCTGTGCTCTTCCCATCTCAGCTGTGACAGGATTTCTAGCACAGTGCTAGAACTCAGTGCTAGAACTCCTGTTTTTGGAGGTGACGGGGTCAATAAAGAGAACCTGTCACCTCCAATTGCTATCACACAGGGAATTGTTTTCTCCCGTGTGATAGTAATAAAGTTAAGTGAAAAAAATTTGATACAAAAATAAAAATTAAAAAATAAGGAATAATAATTAAATTATTAAAATAAAAAAGTCATTAAAAATTAAATAAGAATAAGAAAAATTATATTAAAAATAATAAGAAAATTATAAAATAAGATAAGAGTAAATGACAAGCTACAAAATAAAAAAAAATGGATAAAAAAGTAAAAAAATAAACAAAAAATGTTTGAACTAACCGTGTCGCCCCTGTCATCTGGTTGCCATTCTCCATTGATTTGAGGGGGGATGGTTCCGTTGGCGGGGAGGGGGTGCATTGCAGAACCTGGCCTTGGGGCGGCAGGGAGAGCAAATCCAGCCCTGAGGGCCGGGGTGTCAAACTCAATTTCATAGCGGGCCACATCGGGATTCTGGTTACCCTCAAATGGCCTGTTGTATCTGTAAGAATTGATGTCCAGAGCACCCCCCACCCCCTTACATCAGATGTCAAGAGCTCCCCCACCATCAGAAGTCGAGTCCCTTTAGGACACTGGACACTGATACACATGAAATAACAAGGAACGCACTTAAAATATGGGATACTACACAAAAAAAGAATAGATAAAAACTACAACTCACCCCTTATAGCACTAAAGGATAATGATTATTTGCCACCGGAAAAGTAGAGGTAGGGGGGAATTGGGTTAAAAATGATAGAGCACAACTAAGGCGCCGTACACACGTCAGAGAACCTCGACGGGCAGAACACATCGTTCCGCCCGTCGAGGTTCTCTCCCGGCCGTCGAATTCGGCGACCCGCCCGTCGGGAATGGCAACCAGCCATTCTTCCAGGCGGGCCGTCGAGAAAATAGAGAGCGTGCTCTCTATTTCGGCTCGACGGGCTTCCCAACGGGAAGCTCGCCGAGACCGTACACACGGCCGAGGTCTTCGCTGGAATGTGCATTCCAGCGAGGTTCTCGCTGGTTTTCAGCGAGAACCTCGGCCGTGTGTACGGCGCCTTAGAGATGTATTGCATCAGGGGCACTTAATAGCACTAGAGGAATTAGCACAAAAAGAAAATCCTATGTTACTTGATAATTGGAGGTACCAACAGTTAAACCATTTCATCCAAGCATTACCTCAACCGATAAGAAATGAAGATCAGCTGACAGATATAGAGAAACTATGTATTATGGAAAGTACCAAAGGAACCATATCACGGATATATAAAATGTTATTACAGCTCGAAGAGCCTGAGGTACCTCCATTTATTAAAAACTGGGAAAGGGAATTAGGGTCACACCGAGATAAGAGCACAATAGATAGAATTTTAAGACTAACCCATACCTCGGCAGTAGATAGTCGGATGGCCGAAATGAATATTAAATGCATATCGGGTTGGTATATTACACCTGTAAAGCTGAGTAAATTCAAGAGCGGACAATCAGCTGACTGCTGGAGGGGCTGCAGATCCCCCGGAAACAATGGCCCACCTATGGTGGGAATGCCCTAAGGTTAAAAGATACTGGGAAACCATCCTAGGATTAGTGGAGGAAATCACAAAGATAAAAATTAAAAGAGATCCATGGACGGTCCTCTTTCATGGAGGAGTGGAAGGGATCAAAAAATATAAAGAATCCTTGGTCCCACACTTATTGAACTCAGCTAAGAGATTGATACCCAGGAAGTGGCAGGAAACAGAATGCCCAATGGTATGGGAATGGATTGACGCCGTGGAGGAAACATACAACATGGAAGATCTCAGTAACAACGTAAAAAGGAAATAGTCGAAATAAAAAATGGGAAAACTGGAAAATCTTTAAAAAAAACATGGAGTTACGTAGAAAATCTAAGGGTAAAAATGTAAAGAGTAACGAGAGAAATTAGGAAACTGTTTGATAAAGGGAAGAGAATGCAAATAATGGTGAGGTGGGGGGGAGGGGAGGAAGGGTGGATATTAGTAGAAGGCCCACAGGACATTGAACAAAAGGTCCGGGGAAAAAAAAAAAGAAGTCGAGTCCCTCACCCCCTTTACATCACAGTACACTCCCCTTACCTGGGAAGAGAATAGGGGTGGTGGAGCTGTGAAGAGAAAGGTGCAAAGTCTAGAGAAGAACTAGAGGGGGGCTGGAGGCAGTTGTCAGAATCTGCTAAATCCGGTATCTCAAACTGGTGGCCCTCCAGCTCCAGCGAAACTACTGCAAAACTAGTCCCATGAGGTTGTCACGTACCTGGTTGTCGATCGAGCAGTAGAGAGGGCTGTTTTTGCACCTCCTGTCCAACGCCCCTGGTAGAGATGACAGGGAGTGAAGGACACAGGGCCGATGTAGTAGATGGCTCTGACTGGGTCTTGGCAGAGACCTGATAGCTGGAGATCACTGGGCAGGTACTAAAGATAGGAACTCTGTGTTGCTGGAACAGCAGGCGGAGGCATAGCCCGAACGGAAGCCAGGGGGGGTCATCAACAGCTGAGCAGAGCAGGTATCGAGACGTGAGGCAGAGACTAAGTCAGGATACAGGCCGGGTCTGGTACACAGTCGGGCAGCGAGGTACAGGAATATAAGGCAGTAGCAGAGTCGACACAAGCTGAGGTCACATGTAGGCAGGCGGAGATCCAAGACAGGTACAGATGAATCCGGGTCAAACACAAGGAACAGGAACAGGTCTGATAAAAGGAAACAAGCTGAAAGACCACTCAGCAAGGTGTGTATGCCATTGGCTGGTTTAGGTAGGTGCTCTAGCGCCAATGTGCACACGTGTGCTCACGCATGGGCCAGTGCGCGCCCTTTCTTGTGCACATCCTGGTATGGCTGTGCCTGTGCGCCAATGTGCCTGGGTTTCTCTTACAGAGGCATTGCAAGGCTGACAGTTACAAGCATGACTCCCACAGGCAAAGGCATGATGGGACTTGTAGTTTTGCAACAGCTGGAGTTTTAGACCCCTGTGCTAAATGCTGAGACCATGGGAGGCAGAGATGAGGGGGTGCTTCCGTTGCATGGAGAAGCACGGGATCTGGCAAAAGAGTTCTGTCCCCCTTTCTGCTGCCAACTGCTGAGCCAAGGTGGGGGTAGAGATGAGGCTGGTGCCACAGCTGCAAGAAGAGCACAAGGGCCACATTAAAAGGCCTGGTCAGCCACATTCGGCCCGCTGACCTTGTGTTTGACACATCAGACCTAGGGAGATCATCTCATCTCCAACCTGGAGCTGCTGCAAGGTGCTTCATTTTGGAAGATGAGCCTGTGTGTTTTAATCAATGACTGGTATGGTGTCCCATCATATATCACATTTGTTTTACTACTTCTTTCATTCTGTTTTCTTTTACAGAAAATTCCCAGGCTCAATGATTCCAAGATGGAAGACTTCGGCCAAAACTTGACCACCGTCTATTATACAGAATTTGTCCTCTTTGGCTTCCCAGGAATCGTAGGATACAGAAAGTTGTTGATAATTCCATTCCTGTGTATTTATATAACGATCCTGACAGGAAATATTTTCCTCATTCATCAGATCTTTGTTGAACCCAAGCTCCACTCCCCCATGTACTTCCTCATGTCCCTCCTCTTCACCATCAATATTTTCTCCATGACGTCCGTCTTGCCAAAGTTCCTTCTGGATTTATCTTTGGACATGAACCAGATCTCTCTGCTTGGCTGCCTCCTTCAGAAGTCTTTCATTTACCTCTTGGGTGCTTTTGAGTCGGGTGTCATCCTGATGATGGCCCTGGACAGGTTCATAGCGATTCGTAGACCTCTACGATACCCCAGTATCATGACCAAACGTTTCATCATTCAGTTGATTCTTGTTGCCATCGCACGGAGCATGTCCCTCGTCATTCCAACCGTCGTACTGACTTCCAGGGTCCACTTATGTAGATCCAACGTCATTCTGAATTTTGTTTGTGAGAACATGGGGCTTCTGAGTCTCGCCTGTGGAGACATCTCCAAAGTTCATGTGGTGGGACTCATAATCAAGATCTTCATTACTGTGCTTGATTTTAATCTTCTTCTGGTGTCCTACTTCAGCATTCTCTATACTTTTATGAACCTTATCTCCGGGAAAGCCCGGCACAAGGCCCTCCATACCTGTATCACCCACCTGGCGGTAGCCATGCTCATCTACAGCTGTTCACTTCTGGCCTCCTTTATGTACAGAATGCGTACGCACATTTCCTACAATGTTCTGAACCTCTTCAATGCCATCTATCTCATATTGCCGGCCTTTGCAAATCCCTTTATTTATGGGCTGGGGGTTAAAGAGATCAGGCAATGCTTGGTTAAAACATGGAATATCAAGAACACGAGTCATTTGTCATTGTGACGAACCCTTGTTCTCCAACAGGACTATGTCAATGCTTCCTCTGTCCAGAACCAGCACTATCCAAGACTCTTTAGCCCACCCGGTCACCAGACAACACCAGTCTTGGAGCACATCAGGAATAGCCTCTTTATTTGAGATCTCACACAAATATGTACACAAGGAGGACAATACAAACTGTAACCAGAAACCTCATTAACATGAGCTAATTATCTAATCCTTTAAACAGCCTAGGTGAGTGAGTGAGTGAGTGAGTGAGTGAGTGAGTGACTTGTATAGCGCTTCAAACGAGAACCAAATCGCCTCAAGGCTTGACCTTTCAGGTCCTAGCCTGGCTGTCTCCTAGCTCCCTAACTACAATACACATTATCATAAATCAACGCAGAACTCCTTCAACACAATAGCACAGTTAATTAACACAAACAACAATGGGATGAAATACTCTTAGATGCCACACTAGATTTTTTATGTAGCACCATGCTCCCAATGAGTGGGTGCTATATGTTCAAATTATAGGTATCTGAGCAGTAGTTGGCTCAGAAGGATTGTATCTAAATTGTGGTTCTGTCTCAGTGCAGCTGGTTGCATGATTTTCCTTCTGACGACGAGTGTCGCTGTCACTGCTGGTCAGGGTTGGAAAGGCAACAGGCTGGATGCATTGGGTTCCTCTTTTCCCAGAAGCGGCCCAGAGAGCGTGGTCATTCTGGGAGAGGGTACTTAAGGGGCAATCACATTTTGGTGGGGTTCGTCTCCCGATCTTTGCCTGAGGGCCCTCCTGGCCTCAGGAATGTGTTGGCAGTTTCCACCTCGGGGCCACGTTGGCCTGAGGCCTCGCAACTGAGATGTAGGCCCAGGAGTTACTGGGGCCTACTGATCCAGGGATAATCCTGCGTCGCCTTGCCTGATGGAAGGGACTGAGCAATTGAGGACTCAATTGGACGATGTGTCCGGATCGAAGTTACCTCACAGTGCTGCCGGAACGGCTGAGAGATCCTGGCACTAAGAGCTGTATTCTTTTACTTCAGAAACAAACCCAGTGAGGGGTTGACCTAGTCTGTGGCAGAGACTATCGGGCAAATTCTAAGTTCCCCTGGTCTGTGGCAGAGACCAACGAACAAATTCTACTACTAAGTCTGTGGCAGAGACTTGTCTTTTTTTTTAAAGTGTATTTTGTGCGTGTACTCGAGAGAGGAGCCGGACTGCAGAAGTTGGGAGTAGGCAGACCTCCACCAGAGGCAATCTGCCATCTTTCTCCATGCCCCCGGGTGTCAATGGCGGGTGTGAGGGGGTCCTCCCACACAGCCCGCCCTACCTGCTCCGCTTTGAAGCCCAACGGGGCAGAGGAACTTCCCTATGAGGGAGTGAGAGGACCTAGCCCGCTTAGCCAGCCCTGTTAGTCCTTCGCCTCTCTTTTTTAGAGACCGCGTGGCCAAAGTGCGTGCATGTTAACCCAATTTAGAGACTTGTCTTTTGATCGAGCTTCGCATCGGCTGCTAGGACAGTGAGAGTGGGCCTATCCGGTGGTTGCTGAGTCCAGCGTGGAGATGGCTGTCCCTCTGGACCTAGGAGTCTTCCCCATCCCTCTATCCAGTGGTTGCTGATTCCAGCGTGGAGACGGCTGTCCCTCTGGACCTAGGAGTCCTCCCCATTCCTCTATCCAGTGGTTGCTGATTCCAGCGTGGAGACGGCTGTCCCTCTGGACCTAGGAGTCCTCCCCATCCCTCTATCCAGTGGTTGCTGATTCCAGCGTGGAGACGGCTGTCCCTCTGAACCTAGGAGTCCTCCCCACCCTTCTATCTGGTGGTTGCTGATTCCAGCGTGGAGATGTCTGTCCCTCTGGACCTAGGAGTCCTCCCCATTCCTCTATCCAGTGGTTGCTGATTCCAGCGTGGAGACGGCTGTCCCTCTGGACCTAGGAGTCCTCCCCATGCCTCTATCCCTCTGTTAGAAAGTTTGTTCAATAAAACCCTTGAAAGAGACTTTGTGTTGGTGCCGACATTTCTTCTGGATAACTCTTCAAGGAGAACCCAAGGAACAGTGAGGTAATGGTAGGCCCAAATCTGAACCAGCAGCTCCTTCGGGGGTAGTGCTACATAAACACATTATAGCAGACAACAGACAGACAGGTGGCTGGAGTTGATGCCATTGGCCTCTTCTATGAGCCTCAACATTATTTTGTTACAGAAATAGAAAAACTGAAAGAGATACATTATTCCCACATGTCCTATACAATGGTGGTACATCGTATCACGTGACAAAGGCCACTCATGAAAACACTCGCGGATTCGCCGCGAGATTGCCGTTATCAGTGGCGGGAGAGGGGCTCCCCTCCCGCCACTCTCCCGCGCCCTCCGCCGCTTACCGTTGCCGTCGGTAGCGGCGGAGGCGATCGGGTCTGTTCGTCGGCTGACTGGGCATGCGAGTGAGGGAAAAATGTCCTTCACCTGTCCCCCATAGCTCTGTTGGGCGGAAGTGACGTCAAAACATCAGTCCCGCCCCTTGCGTCTTAAAGAAACATATTTTTTTTTGGTCATTTGAAAAAATAACAGTTTTCCAAAAATTCTTTTTTTTTTTGCATTTTAGTCTAAATATGAGATCTGAGGTTTTTTTTGACCCCCGGATCTCATATTTAAGAGGACCTGTCATGCTTTTTTCTATTACAAGGGATGTTTACATTCACAGTAATAGGAATAAAAGTGATCACATTTTTTTTTCAGTGTAAAAAGTAATAAAATAAATAAAAATAAATAAGAAAACAAAAAAAATAGTTTTAAAGCGCCCCGTCCCGACGAGCTCGCGCGCAGAAGCGAACGTATACGCCAGTAGCGCACGCCTATGAAAACGGCGTTCAAACCGCACAAGTGAGGTATCGTTAGAGCGAGAGCAATAATTCTAGCCCTAGACCTCCTCTGTATCTCAAAAAATGCAACCTGTAGAATTTTTTAAACGTCGCCTATCGAGATTTTTAAAGGTAAAAGTTTGACGCCATGCCACGAGCGGGCGCAATTTGTAAGCGCGACATGTTGGGTATCATATTACTCGGCGTAACATTGTCTTTCACAATATGTAAAAAAATTGGGCCAAATTTATTGCTGTCTTATTTTTTAATTCAAAAAAGTGAATTATTTCCAAAAAAAGTGCGCTTGTAAGACCGCTGCGCAAATACGGTGTGACAAAAAGTGTTGCAATGACTGCCATTTCATTCTCTAGGGTGTTAGAAAAAAAAATATATATAATGTTTGGGGTTTTTAAGTAATTTTCTAGCAGAAAAAACTGTTTTAGTCTCGTAAACACCGAATCTGAGGTCCTTAAGTGGTTAACATGGGTCTGTAATCCACAATATATTCAAGAATGGCTGGAAGAACTCATTACTGATTGTTGATTCTGAACTCTACAGGTTAATAGAAACAGGGACTTATTCAATGTGGGAACACAGACTGTGAGGTGTTAATGTCGTCTGCTACTGTCATGTAAATGAATCTTAGTCTGGCTCCTAAGAACCTGTCATTGTGTGAAGTTCTATTGATGATAGATGTGGATTGTGAGTTAACAAGACAGTCTAAAGGTCAGATGTCTGATGTATCAGCTGTAGTTATTTAGCTCATGTAGATTAGATCAAGAGCTGGTGCCAGAAGATGTGTATTGGGCTCATTGTATAATGTTGTGGGTGGAGTTGGGTCATTGTTCATTGTGGTTCCTAACTGTATATAAGAAGCCTGATTTTCTCATTAAAGAGTCTATTCCTGTTGAACCAGAGAACAGAGCTGTGTGTCTCGTTTCTGGGGGGGGGGGGGAAATCCGTATGGGTCGTGTCGCCCGATTGTCCGAGTGTCAATAAGCTGTCGTGGGTTGGTGGAATGGAATATCGTAAACGGTGTTAACCCCTGTCCCACTTGGGGTTCCGTTACATATCTCAAGACAATATGACCTCCATATAACAAACAACAAAGAAAATTGTACATTGATAAAAAGGAGAGAGAAACAAAAAATCAGGAGAGAGGGAAAAAAGAGGGAGAGATAAGAAGGAGCGGGGGGGGGGGATTTTCCAGCCTCAACAGGATACAACCTTAAAAGCCCGTCCACTTTTCCCAACTATCCTTGTTGGGACATAATGGCCCAGATTCATAAAGCACTTGCGCCGACGTAAAGCAAGTTACGCCAACGTAAGTAGAAATGTGCGCCCGTAAGTGCAAATTTGCGCCGGCGTCTCTGTGCGCCAGAGTCACAAACCAACATATGCCTAAAAACTGGCCACCCTTCCCCCGACGTAGCTTACATACCCCGGCGTAGCGTGGGCGCACTTTTCGTCTGGACGCATGTTGCTGCTCCCATTGATTAGGCATTCAAACATGCAAACAGGGATGGACTGGCCATTGGGACTACAGGGAGTTTCCCGGTGGGCCGGTGGCTCAGTGGGCCGGCTTCAGTGACAGTGGACCGCCGCCCCCCTCCGCTCCTCTGTCTCTCCCTTCCCGCAGCGCTCACCTCCTCTCCCTTCCCGCAGCGCTCACCTCCTCTCCCTTCCCGCAGCGCTCACTTGGGGGAAACAAAGAAGCAGGGGAAGGACCAGAGGAGCAGGGGGGGTGACAGAGGAGCATGGGGGAGGGGACAGCCAGCTGACTCAACAGCTATGGCCTGGGAGTTTCTCACTTCTGCCTAATCTTCTCCCATAAGGGGGAGCACCGAACTGATTCTTTGCCTCGGGTGAAATAATGTTTAGCTTCCCCTCTGGTACCAGTACCAGCCATTCTACTCTAATAAAGAAGAACGGCTAGTGGCTAGTGGGTGGCGCGGGGGGGGGGGTGCAAGAGTTGACCTATCAAAGTGGGCCAGTCTGGATGAAGTCCAGGGCCAAATTTGTGTCCCACTCCAGCCCTGCATGCAAATGAGGGAAATACGGCGATTCACGAACGTACGTGCGCCCGACGCATGCCGCGCGAGGTGCGCGTAAATTGTACGTCCGGCGTAAAGTTATTACTCATAGATGAGGCGCAACCCGGCAACACACATGGGAAGGTCTGTCACAGAGAACACAGGCTGGCGTATTGGGCGTACGTTACGTTCACGGCGTACGTGGTGATCCGGCGTAGCTTAAGGCAGTTGTGCCGGCGTAGTTGCTCGGACAATCATTTGCATGGGGTCACGCCCACTTCCACCTACGCCGGCCTGTGCCTTAGAAAAATACGCCACGCCGACGCATCCTTGTGGGCAATAGCTTGCTGAATACAGTGCGTGCCTCTCCGTGCTGCGCCGGCGTGGCGTACGGCGTTAGGGTTACGGCGGCGTAATGTGCGCCCAACTCTCTGTGAATCTGGGCCATTGTCTGCATATGCCGCTGAAAACGTAAAGGCGAACCAGCAGGACCATATCCAGCTTTGGAGCTCTTCTTCCCATTTGGCTAGAAACGATTGCTGAGCTACAGGGGGTAGAGTCAATAGAGCTTGATGAAAATATGAAATGGGTTTATCAGGTGGTTGGTCCCCAACAAGTAGACGCTCTGCTGGGTTTAGGTCTGTCTTAGACCCCAACGGCTGCGGGAGAGATTCAACAGACTTTGAGAGTTGATGGTACTTTCATTGGTTCACAAGACCAATATCACGGAAACTAGGAAAAGGCCTCACTCTGATCTATAATTGGAGTACGGGAAGCTCCCTCAAACTCAATGGATCCAAAACAGAACTTCTTATCCTTCATGCAAATCGAAAATCTAACTCTAGGACCACATGGACTCCTCCCACCATCCTTGGACAAACCATCAACCCAAGCAACAAAGTCAAAAGCTTCGGAGTCATCTTTGACTCAAACATGACGATGGACACACAAATAGGATCAGTAGTCAGCAGTTCTCACCATCTGCTCCGCCTGGTGCGTAGACTCCTCCCCTTCATCCCGGAAGAGGACACAGCAGTAGTGGTTGGAACAATCATCAACTCCCGACTTGACTACGCAAACTCACTCTACCTAGGACTACCGAAATACCAGATTTCACGTCTACAAGTCGTCCAGAACACGGCAGCCAGACTCGTAACAGGTAGAGTTGGGCGGACACCTGGATGTTCGGGTTCGACGGGTTCGGCTTGACCCCGAACCTCATTGAAGTCAATGGGGACCCGAATTTTTGACTACTAAAATGCCCCTAAAAAAGTAATGGAAAAGGCTAGAGCAGGGGTGTCAAACACAAGGCCCGCGGGCCAAATCCGGCCCTCCAAGCCATTTCATGTGGCCCTCGCCCTCCTCAAGACCCTAACTTTATGCTTTCAAGCAATGCATCAGCTTCTTCCCAGCAGCAGCTTAAGGAAAGGGGGGTGCACTGTGATGTAAGGGAGAGTGGGGACTTAACTTCTGATGGTGGGGGGCTCTTAACATCTAATATAAGGGGAGTGGATGCGCTGGACATCTAACCTTACAGATACAAACGGCCCTTTTACGGGCAATCATAATGCTGATGCGGCCCTCAATGAAATTGAGTTTGACATCCCTGGGCTAGAGGGCTGCAAATGGCAGCAAAGTGTTGGTACGAGCATGGCAAGTACTCTGCAAACGAATGTGGATAGGGAAATAACTTAAAATAACATAAAATACATTAAAAAAAAAATAGGCCCGGATTCACAAAGCACTTACGCTGACGTATCTCCAGATACGAGGCGTAAGTACAAATATGCGCCGTCGTATCTGTGTGCCGAACCCACAAACTAAGATACGCCTAAAAACAGACTTCATCCCACCGACGTAACCTGCCTACGCCGGCGTAGCGTAGGCGCATATTTGCGCTGGACGCATGTGGCTTTCCCATTGATTTTCTATTCAAATATGCAAATGAGGGAGATACGCCGATTCACGAACGTACTTGCTCCCGGCGCATGATTTACGCGGTTTGCGTAAGTTTTACGCTTGGCGTAAAGTTATTCCCCATATATGAGGCGCAACCCATGCAAAGGTATGGACCAGGGAACACAAGCCTACGTATTGTACGTTGGACGTCTGTGAATATGGGCCGACGTGGGTGTGGCTGGGCGTAGGTTACGTTCACGGCGTACACAGTGATCCGGCGTATCTTAGGCAGTTGTTCTGACGTGGTTGTGAGCATGCGCAGGTGGATACGTCCATGTCCCGACACATGCACAGTTCCTTTTAAGTACTTGTCTGGCACCCGGCCTATCATTTGCATTGGGGCCACGCTTCATTAGCATGGATCACGGCCACTTCCAGCCCACTTCCACTTACGCCGGCTTACGCCTACAAAATATAAGCTACGCCGGTGCAGAGTTGGGAGCATTTGCTTTGTGAAGTCCATGCTTGCCTTAGCGTGCTGCGTCGGCGTAGCGTAAAAGAGATATGCTACGGTGGCATAAATATGCGCCGATGTATGTGAATCAAGGCCATAATCTTGACCTAGGAGGACGAGGTCATTATGGAGTAGGAGGTTGAGGTGGCGGTGGATGTGGCGGTGTAGGTGGAAGCGGCGGTGGAGGAGGACGAGGTCCATATGGAGTAGGAGGTTGAGGTGGCGATGGATGTGGCGGTGTAGGTGGAAGCGGCGGTGGCAGACGATAAGGTCCATATGGAGTAGGAGGTTGAGGGGGATGTGGTGGTGTAGGTGGAAGCGGCGGTGGAGGAGGACGAGGTCCATATGGAGTAGGAGGTTGAGGTGGCGGTTGAGGTGGCGGTGGATGTGGCGGTGTAGGTGGAAGCGGCGGTGGAGGAGGACGAGGTCCATATGGAGTAGAAGGTTGAGGTGGCGGTGGATGTGGCGGTGTAGGTGGAAGCGACGGTGGCAGACGATGAGGTCCATATGGAGTAGGAGGTTGAGGTGGATGTGGCGGCATAGGTGGAAGCGGCGGTGGAGGAGGACGAGGTCCATATGGAGTAGGAGGTTGAGGTGGCGGTGGATGTGGCGGTGTAGGTGGAAGCGGCGGTGGAGGAGGACGAGGTCCATATGAAGTAGGAGGTTGAGGTAGCGGTGGATGTGGCGGTGTAGGTGGAACCGGCGGTGGCAGACGATGAGGTCCATATGGAGTAGGAGGTTGAGGTGGATGTGGCGGCATAGGTGGAAGCGGCGGTGGAGGAGGACGAGGTACATATGGAGTAGGAGGTTGAGGTGGCGGTGGATGTGGTGGTGGAGGTGGAAGCGGCGGTGGCAGACGATGAGGTCCATATGGAGTAGGAGGTTGAGGTGGATGTGGCGGTGGAGGAGGACGAGGTCAATATGAAGTAGGAGGTTGAGGTGGCAGTGGATGTGGCGGTGGAAGTGGAAGCGGCGGTGGCAGACGATGAGGTCCATATGGAGTAGGAGGTTGAGGTGGCGGTGTAGGTGGAAGCGGCGGTGGAGGAGGAGGAGGTCCATATGGAGTAGGAGGTTGAGGTGGCGGTGGATGTGGCGGTGGAAGTGGAAGCGGCGGTGGCAGACGATGAGGTCCATATGGAGTAGGAGGTTAAGGTGGCGGTGTAGGTGGAAGCGGCGGTGGCAGACGATGAGGTCCATATGGAGTAGGAGGTTGAGGTGGCGGTGGATGTGGCGGTGTAGGTGGAAGCAGCAGTGGAGGAGGACGAGGTCCATATGGAGTAGAAGGTTGAGGTGGCGAAGTAGGTGGAAGCGGCGGTGGAGGAGGACGAGGTCCATATGAAGTAGGAGGTTGAGGTAGCGGTGGATGTGGCGGTGTAGGTGGAAGCGGCGGTGGCAGACAATGAGGTCCATATGGAGTAGGAGGTTGAGGTGGATGTGGCGGCATAGGTGGAAGCGCCGGTGGAGGAGGACAAGGTCCATATGGAGTAGGAGGTTGAGGTGGCGGTGGATGTGGCGGTGGAAGTGGAAGCGGCGGTGGCAGACGATGAGGTCCATATGGAGTAGGAGGTTGAGGTGGCGGTGTAGGTGGAAGCGGCGGTGGAGGAGGACGAGGTCCATATGGAGTAGGAGGTTGAGGTGGCGGTGGAGGTGGAAGTGGTGGTGGCGGTGGACGAGGTCAATATGGAGTAGGAGGTTGAGGTGGCGGTGTAGGTGGAAGCGGCGGTGGAGGAGGACAAGGTCCATATGGAGTAGGAGGTTGAGGTTGAGGTGGAGGTGGAAGTGGTGGTGGAGGAGGACAAGGTCCATATGGAGTAGGAGGTTGAGGTTGAGGTGGAGGTGGAAGTGGTGGTGGCGGTGGACGAGGTCAATATGGAGTAGGAGGTTGAGGTGGCGGTGTAGGTGGAAGCGGCGGTGGAGGAGGACAAGGTCCATATGGAGTAGGAGGTTGAGGTTGAGGTGGAGGTGGAAGCGGCGGTGGAGGAGGACAAGGTCCATATGGAGTAGGAGGTTGAGGTTGAGGTGGAGGTGGAAGTGGTGGTGGAGGAGGACAAGGTCCATATGGAGTAGGAGGTTGAGGTTGAGGTGGAGGTGGAAGTGGTGGTGGAGGAGGACAAGGTCCATATGGAGTAGGAGGTTGAGGTTGAGGTGGAGGTGGAAGTGGTGGTGGCGGTGAACGAGGTCAATATGGAGTAGGAGGTTGAGGTGGCGGTGTAGGTGGAAGCGGCGGTGGAGGAGGACGAGGTCCATATGGAGTAGGAGGTTGAGGTGGCGGTGTAGGTGGAAGCGGCGGTGGAGGAGGACGAGGTCCATATGGAGTAGGAGGTTGAGGTGGCGGTGTAGGTGGAAGCGGCGGTGGAGGAGGACAAGGTCCATATGGAGTAGGAGGTTGAGGTTGAGGTGGAGGTGGAAGTGGTGGTGGCGGTGAACGAGGTCAATATGGAGTAGGAGGTTGAGGTGGCGGTGTAGGTGGAAGCGGTGGTGGAGGAGGATGAGGTCCATATGGAGTAGGAGGTTGAGGTGGCGGTGTAGGTGGAAGCGGCGGTGGAGGAGGACGAGGTCCATATGGAGTAGGAGGTTGAGGTGGCGGTGTAGGTGGAAGCGGCGGTGGAGGAGGACGAGGTCCATATGGAGTAGGAGGTTGAGGTGGCGGTGTAGGTGGAAGCGGCGGTGGAGGAGGACAAGGTCCATATGGAGTAGGAGGTTGAGGTTGAGGTGGAGGTGGAAGTGGTGGTGGCGGTGGACGAAAGTCAATATGGAGTAGGAGGTTGAGGTGGCGGTGTAGGTGGAAGCGGCGGTGGAGGAGGACGAGGTCCATATGGAGTAGGAGGTTGAGGTGGCGGTGTAGGTGGAAGCGGTGGTGGAGGAGGATGAGGTCCATATGGAGTAGGAGGTTGAGGTGGCGGTGTAGGTGGAAGCGGCGGTGGAGGAGGACGAGGTCCATATGGAGTAGGAGGTTGAGGTGGCGGTGTAGGTGGAAGCGGCGGTGGAGGAGGACGAGGTCCATATGGAGTAGGAGGTTGAGGTGGCGGTGTAGGTGGAAGTGGCGGTGGAGGAGGACAAGGTCCATATGGAGTAGGAGGTTGAGGTTGAGGTGGAGGTGGAAGTGGTGGTGGCGGTGGACGAAAGTCAATATGGAGTAGGAGGTTGAGGTGGCGGTGTAGGTGGAAGCGGCGGTGGAGGAGGACGAGGTCCATATGGAGTAGGAGGTTGAGGTTGAGGTGGAGGTGGAAGTGGTGGTGGCGGTGGACGAAAGTCAATATGGAGTAGGAGGTTAAATTTAGGAGGCTAATTTTTTAAATTAGGGTACACCCCAAAGAGTGAGAAAGTTCAGAAATACAAGAATGGCCGGGTAAGGGCGGCCCGGTGTCTATTGTGCACAAGGTACGGAAAAGTCCTCTGGGATCCATGCCTTGTCCACATTGGCCCTGGACAGGCGGCTGCGCTTGTCTGTGATAACGCCCCCCTGCCGTGCTAAATACACGTTCAGACAATACACTGGCCGCAGGGCAGGCCAGCACCTCCAAGGCGTAAAGGGCAAGCTCAGGCCATGTGCCCAATTTGGAGACCCAGAAGTCTAAGGGGGCAGAGCCGTCATTCAGTACATGTAGGGGTGTGCACACATACTGCTCCACCATGTGGCTGAAATGCTGCCATCCTAACCCCGCCTTCTGAGGTGCTGGCGGTGCCCCTGCTGCGTTGGCGACCTCTTCCCCCTCCTCTGCCTTCGCCTTGTGCTTCCACTGTGCCAGGTGGGAATTGCCCCCAGCGTGCGCTTGTACTGGCGCGTACAGACATGGAGGAAACACTGCAAAGTATGTTTTTTTTTGCCCTAAATGGAATTTTATTTTGAATATCACAATAGAAGAACAGTGGGGCCAGATTCAGTAAGAGTTACGCCGGCGTATCAGTAGATACGCCGTCGTAACTCAGAATCTGCGGCGTCGTATATTTAAGCGTATTCTCAAAGTGAGATACGCTTTAACGTTGCTAAGATACGACCGACGTAAGTCTCCTACGCCGTCGTTGTCTTATCTGCCTATTTACGCCGGCCGCTATGGGCGTGTACGCGGATTCACGCCTAGAATATGTAAATCAGCGAGATACGCCTACTCACGAACGTACGCCCGGCCGTCGCAGTAAAGATACGCCGTTTACGTGAGGCGTTTTTCAGGCGTAAAGGATAAACCACCAAAAAGATTGCGCAGCCGCTGTTAAGTTTGGACGTCGGGACCGCGTCAATTTTTTTTAAATTTTACGTCGTTCGCGTAACTCGTATGGGGCTGGACGTAAATTACGTTCACGTCGAAAACAATGAGTCATGGCAGCGTCATTTGGAGCATGCGCACTGGGATACGTCCACGGACGGCGCATGCGCCTTTAGTAACTGTCATTTACGTGGGGTCACGCTTAATTTAAATAAAACACGCCCACATCAAACACATTTGAATTAGGCGGGCTTAGGCCGGCCCATTTACGCTACGCCGCCGTCATTTAGCTTGGTGAATACAGCACTTGCCTCGCTAATTTACGGCGGCGCAGCGTATCTGAGATACATTACGCCCGCACAAAATTACGCCGCTCTACCTGAATCTAGCCAAGTATCTTTTATGAAAAAAAAAACATGGCCAAGTTATTTAAATAATATGAAATCATTTGTCCCATAGAAAATGACACTAAAATAAAGTTTCTTAAAAAAAAAAAAAAAAAACATGGCAAAGTTATTTGCATATGAAAAACAGACATATAAAAACAATCTTTTGCTTTTTTATGGAACACTGAACAAAGTAAAAAAAAACAAAACAAATGAAAAGAAAAAAATAAATATATCAATGGTAGCAAAAAAAGAAAGAAACAAAAAAAAAAAACATTAAAATATCCATAAAATATAATAGCTATAATAATAATAATAATAATTATTATTATTAACAATATATTATATATAATAATATTTTAAATAATTTTAAATAATAATTTGTCCCATAAAAAAAACACTAAAATAATGCTTCTGAAAAAAACCATGGCAAAGTTATTTGCATATGAAAAACAATCTTTTGCTTGTTATGGAACACTGAACAAAGTAAAAAAAACAAAACAAATGAAAAGAAAAAATAAATATATCAATGGTAGCAAAAAAAGAAAGAAACAAAAAAAAAACATTAAAATATCCATAAAATATAATAGCTAAAATAATAGTAATAATAATAATAATAATAATAATAATAATAATAATAATAATTAAGAATATATTATATATAATAATATTTTAAATAATATTAAATAATAATTTGTCCCATAAAAAAACACTAGAATAATGCTTCTGAAAAAAAACATGGCAAAGTTATTTGCATACGAAAAACAGACATTTTAAAACAATCTTTTGCCTTTTATGGAACACTGAACAAAGTAAAAAACAAAACAAAGAAAAAAGAAAAACAAATATATATCAATGGTAGAAAAAAAAAGGAAAAAAAAAAGAACATTAAAATATCCATAAAATATAATAGCTAAAAAAAATTAATAATAATAATAATAATAAACAATATATTATATATCATATTATTTTAAATAATATTAAATAATAATTTGTCCCATATAAAATGACACTAAAATAATGTTTCTGAAAAAAAAAAAAAAAAAACATGACAAAGTACGGGAGCTGAACTGGTAATTACAATCCTGAGGATTCCCCATGTGTTGCTGGGAAGGTGTGAGGTCCGGTGGGTGAGGTGGGGGGTGGGTCAGGGGTCATTGCCATGTTACCGGGGGACCGACACCAATTATCTGTTGGAAATACCGGTGGGAGTGCCACAGAAGGATAAATACGGAGAGAGGGGCCCGTCCGTCCGTGTCATTGGAGGGAGGACTCTGCACTGACATTCTACACTGAGCAGGTGAGTGTGAGGGATATCAGAGAGGACGAGTTACATTGTTATATCGTTACATAGGAAGTCAGGTTGGAAAAAGAGACACACTTCCACTGGCGGCTGGTGCTCAAAATTTTTAGGGGGGGCGCAAACAAAAAAAAAATTGCAGCCTCACTGTGCCCATCAAATGCAGCCACTGTGCCATGCCATCAATTGTCACCACTGTGCCATCAATTGTTACCACTGTGCCATGCCATCAAACGCAGCCACTGTGCCATCAATTGTTACCACTGTGCCATTATTTCGCACCACTGTGCCATGCCATCAAACGCAGCCTCTGTACCATCAATTGTTACCACCGTGCCATCAATTGTTACCACTGTGCCCATCAATTGTCACCACTGTGCCATCAATTGTCACCACTGTGCCATGCCATCAAATGCAGCCACTGTGCCATCAATTGTCACCACTGTGCCATCAATTGTTACCACTGTGCCATGCCATCAAACACAGCCACTGTGCCATCAATTGTCACCACTGTGCCATGCCATCAAATGCAGCCACTGTACCATCAATTGTCACCACTGTGCCATGCCATCAAATGCAGCCACTGTGCCATCAATTGTTACCACTGTGCCATCAATTGTCACCACTGTGCCATGCCATCAAATGCAGCCACTGTGCCATCAATTGTTACCACTGTGCCATCAATTGTCACCACTGTGCCATGCCATCAAATGCAGCCACTGTGCCATCAATTGTTACCACTGTGCCATCAATTGTTACCACTGTGCCATGCCATCAAACACAGCCACTGTGCCATTAATTGTCACCACTGTGCCATCAATTGTTACCACTGTGCCTATCAATTGTCACCACTGTACCATCAATTGTCACCACTGTGCCATGCCATCAAATGCAGCCACTGTGCCATCAATTGTCACCACTGTGCCATTATTTCGCACCACTGTGCCATCAATTGTCGCCACTATGCCCCTCAATTGTGGCCACTGTGCCAGTCACTGTGCCCTTTAATTGTTGCCACTGTGCCCATTGATGCCGCTGTGCCCATTGATGCCACTGTGCCCATTGATGCCTCTGTTCCCATTGTCGCCGCTGTGCCCTGTAATATGCACTTACCTGAATCCTTCCACGTCCCTCGATGTCTTCTCCCACCTTGGTGACGCTTCAGCCGATCAGGTTACTGATAACCAGAAGCAGCGCACCTGATTGGCTGATCCGGCCGTCAGTCTTATCCAAGGAACACACCCCCCTTGTACATTCCCTGGATAAAGCATCCGGGAGACGAGGGCTGTACTCGGAAAGCCGCTGGCTCTGATAGGCACTTCCACACAGCCAACCGGGCTGCCGGTATTCAGGTGGTCGACGCCCACCGTCCGGCCATCTGAATAGACCAGCGGCATAGATTCATGCAATGCACGCATGTTATTGGAGTCGCGGTGAGAGAGCCAGGGGGGGCTGCGCTCCAGCGCCCTCTATGGATGGACCCCTGCTGCACACTTCAGCCAATAGAAATGAAGGTAGAGCTCTGATAGACGACCAATCATCTCTCCTCTCAGGAGACCCATGGAAGTAGAGATGATGGTGACATACAAATACCTCCCCGGGGGTGATTCCAGTACAGGGGGGGGACTAGACACGTGACCAGTCAGTGACACCGGAGGAGAAGTGGTTCATCCCTAGACGGTGTGAGGGGTTCTTTACCGTTTTGCCGCGTACACCCGGGCCGGAATTTCCAACAGCAAACATTCGACAGGCGCTTGTTGTTGGAAAATCACGACCCGTGTGTCGGCCTCCATCGGACGTTTGCTGTCGGAATCTCTGGCAACAAAAAATTGAGAGCCGGTTTTCAAATTTCTTCCGACAACCAAAGTTCTTGTTGTCAATTCCGACCGTGTGTGTGCACAGTTCATGTCCGACGCATGCTCGGAATCATTGAACTTCATTTTTCTCGGCTCGGCCTAGCGTTGTACGTCACCGGCGTTCTTGGAGAGAGAAGGGAGGGGAAGACTTGTGGTTATAATAGGGAAGGAATCTTTGGAGAGAGAAAGGAAGGGTCCTTTTGAGAGAGAAGGGAAGGGAAGTCTTGTGGTTATTATAGGGAAGAGTTATTTGAAGAGAGAAAGGAAGGGTCCTTTGGAGAGAGAAGGGAAGGGCTCTTTGGTGAGAGAAGGGAAGGGCCCTTTGGAGAGAGAAGGGAAGGGTCCTTTAGAGAGAGAAGGGAAGGGCTCTTTGGATAGAGAAGGGAAGGGTCCTTTGGAGAGAGAAGGGAAGGGTCCTTTGGAGAGAGAAGGGAAGGGTCCTTTGGAGAGAGAAGGGAAGGGTCCTTTGGAGAGAGAAGGGAATGGCTCTTTGGAGAGAGAAGGGAAGGGTCCTTTGGAGAGAGAAGGGAAGGGCTCTTTGGAGAGAGAAGGGAAGGGCTCTTTGGAGAGAGAAGGGAAGGGTCCTTTGGAGAGAGAAGGGAAGGGTCCTTTGGAGAGAGAAGGGAAGGGCTCTTTGGATAGAGAAGGGAAGGGTCCTTTGGAGAGAGAAGGGAAGGGAAGTCTTGTGGTTATTATAGGGAAGAGTTATTTGAAGAGAGAAAGGAAGGGTCCTTTGGAGACAGAAAGAAAGGGGTTGGTTCCTTTGGTTATTATAGGGAAGGGCTGTTCGGATACAAAAGGGAAGGGTTCTTTGGAGAGAGAAGGGAAGTGAAGTCTTGTGGTTATAATAGGGAATTATTTTTTGAAGAGAGAAGGGAAGGGTCATTTGATTATTATAATAAGGGAAGAGTTATTTGAATGGAGAAGGGAAGGGATCTTTGGATAGAGAAGGGAAGGGTCCTTTGGATAGAGAAGGGAAGGGTCCTTTGGAGAGAGAAGGGAAGGGTCCTTTGGAGAGAGAAGGGAAGGGTCCTTTGGAGAGAAAAGGGAAGGGTCCTTTGGATAGAGAAGGGAAGGGTCCTTTGGATAGAAAAGGGAAGGGTCCTTTGGATAGAGAAGGGAAGGGTCCTTTGGAGAGAGAAGGGAAGGGTCCTTTGGAGAGAAAGAGGAAGGGTCATTTGGAGAGAGAAGGGAAGGGTCCATTGGAGAGAGAAGGGAAGGGATCTTTGGATAGAGAAGGGAAGGGTCCTTTGGAGAGAGAAGGGAAGGGTCCATTGGAGAGAGAAGGGAAGGGTCCCTTGGAGAGAGAAGGGAAGGGTCCTTTGGATAGAGAAGGGAAGGGCTCTTTGGATAGAGAAGGGAAGGGTCCTTTGGATAGAGAAGGGAAGGGTCCTTTGGAGAGAGAAGGGAAGGGTCCATTGGAGAGAGAAGGGAAGGGTCCCTTGGAGAGAGAAGGGAAGGGCTCTTTGGATAGAGAAGGGAAGGGTCCTTTGGAGAGAGAAGGGAATGGCTCTTTGGAGAGAGAAGGGAAGGGTCCTTTGGAGAGAGAAGGGAAGGGCTCTTTGGAGAGAGAAGGGAAGGGCTCTTTGGAGAGAGAAGGGAAGGGTCCTTTGGAGAGAGAAGGGAAGGGTCCTTTGGAGAGAGAAGGGAAGGGCTCTTTGGATAGAGAAGGGAAGGGTCCTTTGGAGAGAGAAGGGAAGGGAAGTCTTGTGGTTATTATAGGGAAGAGTTATTTGAAGAGAGAAAGGAAGGGTCCTTTGGAGACAGAAAGAAAGGGGTTGGGTCCTTTGGTTATTATAGGGAAGGGCTGTTCGGATACAAAAGGGAAGGGTTCTTTGGAGAGAGAAGGGAAGTGAAGTCTTGTGGTTATAATAGGGAATTATTTTTTGAAGAGAGAAGGGAAGGGTCATTTGATTATTATAATAAGGGAAGAGTTATTTGAATGGAGAAGGGAAGGGATCTTTGGATAGAGAAGGGAAGGGTCCTTTGGATAGAGAAGGGAAGGGTCCTTTGGAGAGAGAAGGGAAGGGTCCTTTGGAGAGAAAAGGGAAGGGTCCTTTGGAGAGAGAAGGGAAGGGTCCTTTGGAGAGAGAAGGGAAGGGTCCTTTGGAGAGAAAAGGGAAGGGTCCTTTGGATAGAGAAGGGAAGGGTCCTTTGGATAGAAAAGGGAAGGGTCCTTTGGATAGAGAAGGGAAGGGTCCTTTGGAGAGAGAAGGGAAGGGTCCTTTGGATAGAGAAGGGAAGGGTCCTTTGGAGAGAGAAGGGAAGGGTCCTTTGGAGAGAAAAGGGAAGGGTCCTTTGGATAGAGAAGGGAAGGGTCCTTTGGATAGAAAAGGGAAGGGTCCTTTGGATAGAGAAGGGAAGGGTCCTTTGGAGAGAGAAGGGAAGGGTCCTTTGGATAGAAAAGGGAAGGGTCCTTTGGATAGAGAAGGGAAGGGTCCTTTGGAGAGAGAAGGGAAGGGTCCTTTGGAGAGAAAAGGGAAGGGTCCTTTGGAGAGAGAAGGGAAGGGTCCATTGGAGAGAGAAGGGAAGGGATCTTTGGATAGAGAAGGGAAGGGTCCTTTGGAGAGAGAAGGGAAGGGTCCATTGGAGAGAGAAGGGAAGGGTCCCTTGGAGAGAGAAGGGAAGGGTCCTTTGGATAGAGAAGGGAAGGGCTCTTTGGATAGAGAAGGGAAGGGTCCTTTGGATAGAGAAGGGAAGGGTCCTTTGGAGAGAGAAGGGAAGGGTCCATTGGAGAGAGAAGGGAAGGGTCCCTTGGAGAGAGAAGGGAAGGGTCCTTTGGATAGAGAAGGGAAGGGCTCTTTGGATAGAGAAGGGAAGGGTCCTTTGGAGAGAGAAGGGAATGGCTCTTTGGAGAGAGAAGGGAAGGGTCCTTTGGAGAGAGAAGGGAAGGGCTCTTTGGAGAGAGAAGGGAAGGGCTCTTTGGAGAGAGAAGGGAAGGGTCCTTTGGAGAGAGAAGGGAATGGCTCTTTGGAGAGAGGAGGGAAGGGTCCTTTGGAGAGAGAAGGGAAGGGCTCTTTGGAGAGAGAAGGGAAGGGCTCTTTGGAGAGAGAAGGGAAGGGTCCTTTGGAGAGAGAAGGGAAGGGCTCTTTGGAGAGAGAAAGGAAGGGCTCTTTGGAGAGAGAAGGGAAGGGTCCTTTGGAGAGAGAAGGGAAGGGCTCTTTGGAGAGAGAAGGGAAGGGTCCTTTGGAGAGAGAAGGGAAGGGATCTTTGGATAGAGAAGGGAAGGGTCCATTGGAGAGAGAAGGGAAGGGTCCTTTGGAGAGAGAAGGGAAGGGTCCATTGGAGAGAGAAGGGAAGGGCTCTTTGGAGAGAGAAGGGAAGGGTCCTTTGGAGAGAGAAGGGAAGGGTCCTTTGGATAGAGAAGGGAAGGGAAGTCTTGTGGTTATTATAGGGGAGAATTATTTGGATTGGAGTAGAGGAGGGTACTTTGGAGAAAGAAGGGAAAGGGTCCATTGGAGAGAGAAGGGAAGGGTCCTTTGGTTATAATAGTGAAGAGTTATTTGGATAGAGTAGGAAACGGCTCTTTGGAGAGAGTATGGGAGATCTATTTGGAGAGAGAAGGGAAGTGTTCCTTTGGTTATAATAGGGAAGACATTTTTGGAGAGAGAGAAGGGAAGGGAAGTCTTGTGGTTATAATAGGGAATTATTTTTTGAAGAGAGAAGGGAAGGGTTGGGTCATTTGGTTATTATAATAGGGAAGAGTTATTTGAATGGAGAAGGGAAGGGCTCTTTGGAGAGAGAAGGGAAGGGAAGGGAAGGGTTGGGTTCTTTGGTTATAACCTTTGAAGAGTTATTTGAATGGAGAAGGGAAGGATTCTTGGAACATAAAGACTGATTACTAGGACATTACAGTGACAGTGGGAAGATTTCAGGACTGGGCTTGTTATTAGTGAAAGGTGAAGCCGGATTGGTTGAAATGGCTTCTATATCACATCAGTAGAACCCGTTTCTGCAGAGCGGGAAGTTTTGAGAGCTCCTCTCCATCTTTTTGTTCTGACATCCCCCATGGGGGGGGTTCCCATCCATGTTGTGTGTTCTGTGGACTTCTTCTGTTACATTTTACATAATTTAAAAAAGCAGTTTTGTAAAGTCAGCAATTCCACACAGGGATGGTGGGAACCCCTCATAATGGGGCACAGCGGGTGTACAGACCTGGGAACTCAGCACAGGGATGGTGGGAACCCCTCATAATGGGGCACAGTGGGTGTACAGACCTGGGAACTCAGCACAGGGATGGTGGGAACCCCTCATAATGGGGCACAGCGGGTGTACAGACCCGGGAACTCAGCATAGGGATGGTGGGAACCCCTCATAATGGGGCACAGTGGGTGTACAGACCCTTTATCTCAGCACAGGGACGGTGAGAACCCCTTATAATGGACACATCGGGTCTACAGACCCAGGAACTCAGCACAGGGATGGTGGGAACCCCTCATAATGGGGCACAGCGGGTGTACAGACCCGGGAACTCAGCACAGGGATGGTGGGAACCCCTCATAATGGGGCACAGTGGGTGTACAGACCCTTTATCTCAGCACAGGGACGGTGAGAACCCCTTATAATGGACACATCGGGTCTACAGACCCAGGAACTCAGCACAGGGATGGTGGGAACCCCTCATAATGGGGCACAGTGGGTGTACAGACCCAGGAACTCAGCACAGGGATGGTGGAAACCTCAGAAACACAGTGCAGAGATCTCACCCAACAATAAAATATTACCTATAGTTTCCTCACTCACCTTTATCCCCCACTACTTGTTCCTGGTATCAATATTCCGTCTTATTTATATATTTCTGTTTTCTATGATAAAGGACCAAACTTGAAGGTCTCCAGTGATGCCAACATGAGATTCCCGTGGTCATAGAATGGAAGGATGAATCCAACGTTGGGCCTTCATTTCCCACACAGAACACGTCCTTTCTGGGTTTCCTAGAGAATTCCATGAAGCATTTCCTTCACTTGATCTGAAGGCCCCATTATTTCCACCATGGAAGGACTGACCCAAAACGAGACCACCGTTTCTTACACGGAATTCGTCCTCTTCGGGTTTCCCGGCGTCATAAAATATCGGAAACTCTTGACGATTCCCTTCATGTTTATCTACGTCGTGATCTTGTCTGGAAACATCCTCATCATTCATCGGGTTCTCGTTGAACCGAGCCTCCACTCCCCCATGTACTTCCTCGTGAACCTCCTCTTCGCTGTCAATATCTCGTCCACAACCGCCGTCCTGCCCAAGTTCCTCCTCGGTTTGTCCTTTGATAGTAACCAGATCACGTTGTCCGGTTGTCTCAGCCAAATGTTCTACATTTACTTCATGGCCATCTTTGAGTCGGGCGTTATCCTCTCGATGGCCCTGGACAGGTTCATCGCTATCTGTCGACCTTTACGATACAACGATATCATGACCACGGGTCTGCTGGTCCAGTTGTCTCTGATTGGGGTGGTGCGGAGTGCCCTCCTCGTTTCTCCAATGGTGGTACTGACTTCCAGGGTCCGTTTCTGTAGATCCAACGTCATTCTGAACTTTGTCTGTGAGAACATGGGGCTTCTGAACCTGGCCTGTGAAGATATCTCCCAACAGCAAGCCGTGGGCCTCATGGTTCGGATCCTGGTCACCGTTGTCGATGTCAGTCTTCTTCTGCTGTCCTACTCCACCATTGTCTACACAGCCATGAAGATCGCGGTTGGGAAAGCCCGTCACAAAGCCTTACACACCTGTGGAGCACATCTCACAGTGGCCATGATTATTTACCTGTCTGCGCTGATATCCTCCATTGTGTACCGCATGCATGCGCACGTTTCCTACGACATTCAGAACCTGTTCAACGCGATCTACCTCATGATACCGGCTTCTCTCAATCCCTTTATCTACGGGCTGGGGGTGAAAGAGATCAGGAGGTGCCTCACCAGGTCCTGGAGGAACAAGACTACGATTGTCTCATCCTCATCCATGCACATTCGGGTCAACAAGACATTCCTTGTCCGGCACCCAGCTGAACATGAGAACTGAACTCTTATTGGCCCATTGCAGGTAAATGGGATCACCAGATCCACAGAGATGAAGTTAAATTGACCCAATTTTATAACTGTAATCACGATATCCTCACCGCATGTTTGCAGGTCCAGTTGGATTTCACTCTGGTGGAGAAGAGTGCTATGCTCATTTCTATGATGGTCACAGGCGTGAGCAGCCTAATGCATTAGAGTGTGCACCTCAAACCAAAGCTCAAACCCACGTGAGCCTTCCCCCCACCTCCATCAATGAGCCTTCCCTCCCCCACCTCCATCAATGAGCCTTCCATCCCCCACCTCCATCAATGAGCCTTCCCTCCCCACCTCCATCAATCAGCCTTCCCCCCACCTCCATCAATGAGCCTTCCCTCCCCACCTCCATCAATGAGCCTTCCCTCCCCACCTCCATCAATGAGCCTTCCCTCCCCCACCTCCATCAATGAGCCTTCCCTCCCCCACCTCCATCAATCAGCCTTCCCTCCCCATCTCCATCAATGAGCCTTCCCTCCCCATCTCCATCAATGAGCCTTCCCTCCCCCACCTCCATCAATGAGCCTTCCCTCCCCATCTCCATCAATGAGCCTTCCCTCCCCCACCTCCATCAATGAGCCTTCCCTCCCCACCTCCATCAATGAGCCTTCCCTCCCACCTCCATCAATGAGCCTTCCCTCCCCATCTCCATCAATGAGCCTTCCCTCCCCACCTCCATCAATGAGCCTTCCCTCCTCACCTCCATCAATGAGCCTTCCCCCCACCTCCATCAATGAGCCTTCCCTCCCCCACCTCCATCAATGAGCCTTCCCTCCCCACCTCCATCAATGAGCCTTCCCTTCCCACCTCCATCAATGAGCCTTCCCTCCCCACCTCCATCAATGACCCTTCCCTCCCCACCTCCATCAATGAGCCTTCCCTCCCCACCTCCATCAATGAGCCTTCCTTTCCCACCTCCATCAATGAGCCTTCCCTCCACACCTCCATCAATGAGCCTTCCCACCCCACCTCCATCAATGAGCATTCCCTCCCCAACCTCCATTAATGAGCCTTTCCTCTCCACCTCCATCAATGAGCCTTCCCTCCCCCACCTCCATCAATGAGCCTTCCCTCCCCACCTCCATCAATGAGCCTTCCCTTCCCACCTCCATCAATGAGCATTCCCTCCCCACCTCCATCAATGAGCCTTCCCTCCCCACCTCCATCAATGAGCCTTCCCTCCTTCACCTCCATCAATGAGCTTTCCCTTCCCACCTCCATCAATGATCCTTCCCTCCTCCACCTCCATCAATGAGCCTTCCCTCCCCCACCTCCATCAATCAGCCTTCCCCCCACCTCCATCAATGAGCCTTCCCTCCCCACCTCCATCAATGAGCCTTCCCTTCCCACCTCCATCAATGAGCCTTCCCTCCCCCACCTCCATCAATGAGCCTTCCCTCCCCACCTCCATCAATGAGCCTTCCCTCCCCACCTCCATCAATGAGCCTTCCCTCCCCCACCTCCATCAATGAGCCTTCCCTCCCCACCTCCATCAATGAGCCTTCCCTCCCTCCACCTCCATCAATGAGCCTTCCCTCCCCACCTCCATCAATGAGCCTTCCCTCCCCCCACAATGAGCTCCATCAATGAGCCTTCCCTCCCCCCACCTCCATCAATGAGCCTTCCCTCCCCACCTCCATCAATGAGCCTTCCCTCCCCACCTCCATCAATGAGCCTTCCCTTCCCTCCCCACCTCCATCAATGAGCCTTCCCTCCCCACCTCCATCAATGAGCCTTCCCTCCCCACCTCCATCAATGAGCCTTCCCTCCTCCACCTCCATCAATGAGCCTTCCCTCCCCATCCCATCAATGAGCCTTCCCTCCCCACCTCCATCAATGAGCCTTCCCTCCCCACCTCCATCAATGAGCCTTCCCTCCCCCACCTCCATCAATGAGCCTTCCCTCCCCACCTCCATCAATGAGCATTCCCTCCCCACCTCCATCAATGAGCCTTCCCTCCCCACCTCCATCAATGAGCCTTCCCTCTCCCACCTCCATCAATGAGCCTTTCCCTCTCCCACCTCCATCAATGAGCCTTCCCTCCCCACCTCCATCAATGAGCCTTCCCTCCCCACCTCCATCAATGAGCCTTCCCTCCCCACCTCCATCAATGAGCATTCCCTCCCCACCTCCATCAATGAGCATTCCCTCCCCACCTCCATCAATGAGCCTTTCCTCCCCACCTCCATCAATGAGCCTTCCCTCCCCACCTCCATCAATGAGCCTTCCCTCCCCACCTCCATCAATGAGCCTTCCCTCCCCACCTCCATCAATGAGTCTTCCTTCCTCACCTCCCTCAATGATCCTTCCCTTCCCACCTCCATCAATGAGCATTCCCTCCCCACCTCCATCAATGAGCCTTTCCTCCCCACCTCCATCAATGAGCCTTTCCTCCCCACCTCCATCAATGAGCCTTCCCTCCCCACCTCCATCAATGAGCCTTTCCTCCCCACCTCCATCAATGAGCCTTTCCTCCCCACCTCCATCAATGAGCCTTCCCTCCCCACCTCCATCAATGAGTCTTCCTTCCTCACCTCCCTCAATGATCCTTCCCTCCCCACCTCCATCAATGAACCTTCCCTCCCCACCTCCATCAATGATCCTTCCCTCCCCACGTCCATCGATGAGCCTTCCCTCCCCCACCTCCATCAATGAGCCTTCCCTCCCCCACCTCCATCAATGAGCCTTCCCTCCCCCACCTCCATCAATGAGCCTTCCCTCCATCAATGATCCTTCCCTCCCCACCTCCTTCAATGACCCTTCCCTCCCCACCTCCATCAATGAGCCTTCCCTCCCCACCTCCATCAATGAGCCTTCCCTCCCCCACCTCCATCAATGAGCCTTGATCCCCCATGACCCTGTTACTGGTTGGCTGGTTCTCCTTCCTTGGACCTCTTGGTTGGTCCCAACCACTGCAGTCCGGGGGAACATCCCACAATAGCTGCAGTTTTGGAGTTGCTCTGACTCAGTCATCTACACCAGGGATCCTCAAACTACAGCCCTCCAGCTGTTGCGGGACTACACATCCCATGAGGCATCTGACATTCACAGACATGACCAGGCATGATGGGAATTGTAGTTCCTGAACAACTGGAGGGCCGTAGATTGAAGACCACTGGTCTAAACATTATAATTTGGTCCTTCTCAAAGTCCCTCAAATCCTCACACTTGTCCATTGTTTCTGCTTTCAAAACAGCAACTTCAGAGAAAACATGTTCACTTGTTGCCTAATATATCCCACCCCCGCTTTCAGATGTCATTGTCACCAGATAATCCCTGTTATTCCCTTCACCTGTCAGTGGTGTTATGGCTGGTCGGTGTGTATACGGTATATACTGATCCCAACTGATTGTACTGAATGACGGCTCTCTCTGCTCCGATCACCAATTGTCTTTTTTTTTTCCAAATAAAATCCTTTTCACTCCTTTGTTATAAAGTGTCTCTTGTTCGAATTTTTTCATGATGGTAAAAAAAAAAAATCACATCAAAATACATCAGAAAAACACCCCCCCCCCCCCCCCGATAAGGGGCGGATGCAGAAGCTCAATGACGCGGTGGGGACGCCGCCCTTCGCAAAAAAGCATCCAGAGTATGACAAATCACAGACAGGGCCGCCATCAGGGGGGTACAGGCAGTACACCTGTAAGGGGCCCGGAGGTCCCCAGGGGCTCAGATGTCAACCCCCTTCTTTTTTTTTACTTTTTTTTT
The DNA here is from genome assembly GCA_029574335.1 of Rana kukunoris. Classification (NCBI taxonomy): domain Eukaryota; kingdom Metazoa; phylum Chordata; class Amphibia; order Anura; family Ranidae; genus Rana; species Rana kukunoris. The sequence continues at coordinate 3,552,990 of CM056050.1, forward strand.
TTTATTGTATTTTTTTGTAAGGGGTCCGGAGGTCCCCAGTGCCCCAGATGACAACCCCCTTTTTTTATATATAATTTATTTATTTTTTTATAAAAAGAAAATGTATATACAAAAATATTTATTTCATAATTTTTTTTAATTTATTTATTTATTATTATTTAATATTTTTTTTAATATTTTTTTTTAATTTATTTATTTATTATTATTTAATTATATATATATATATATGTGTATATATATATAAAATAAAAAAATATATTAAATTTATAATAATAATTAATTTTTTATATATATACACATATATATATATATATGTGTGTGTGTGTGTATACAATTATATATATATATATATATAATTAAAGGGCCCAGGATGGCAAACCCCCTTTTTTTTATTTAAAAAAATGTCATTTTTTTTTCATATATATATATATAGTTTTTTATATATATATATTCTATATATTTATATATATATATATATATATATATATATATATATATATATATATATATATATATATATATATATATATATATATATATATATATATATATATATATATATTAATTTTTATTAAAGGGCCCGGAGCTTCCCAGGGGCCCATGTGGTAACTCCCCTTTTTTTTTTTTTTTATATAAATGTTTTTTTATTTATTTATTTATTTTTTTATTAAAGGGCCCAGAGATCTCCAGGGCCTCGGAGGACCCCAGAGCCCTGGATGGCAACCCCCCCTTTTTTTATTTAAAAAAATAAGTTTTTTTATATATTTTTTTTCTTTCTTTCTTTTTTTTCTTTTTATATATATATATGTATTTTTTTTTTAACTAAAGGGCTCTGTGCCCTTTAATAAAAAAAAAAATACATATATAAAAAAAGGAACAAAAAGAAATAAAAAAGAAATAAAAAAAATATAAAAAAAAAATGGGTACCCAGTGCCCCAGATCGCAACACCACTTTTTTATTTTATTTTTTATAAAAAAAAAATATATATATATATTTTTTGTATTTGTTTATTATTAAAGGGCCCAGAGATCCCCAGGGTCCCGGATGGCAATGCCCCTTTTGTTTGTAATTTCTTTTTATATTTCTTTTTATATATATATATACATTTATTAAAGGGCCCAGAATGGCTTTTTATTTATTTTTTATTAAAGGGCCCAGAGGTCCCCAGGGCCAAGATGGCTACCCTCCTTTTTTTTTTTATATATATATCTCTTTTGTAAAGGGCCCCCCCCCCCCCCCCCGCCGCTTCTCAATTTTCTCAATTATTGAATAAAGTGATACTCGCGCGCTGTCTGTGAAATAATGGATGAGGGGGAAAGGGAGAGGGTTGGGAGCACTGCTGCAAACACTAGAAGAGTCTACCTCAATAGACACAAGGAAATATATGTGCAAGTGAAAGGAGTCTGCGCTGTGAAAATAGATTGAAAAAGGGCACAAGGCTAGGAAATGGGTGTGGGAAAGGGGCACGGTAGGTGAAAAAGTGTTAGCTAAATAACAATGATACACCTAGACAGCAATAAACATCTCCAATTGGTAAACTGATGGTAACACATAAACGGCAAAGTATAGTCCAGGAAAGACAAAATTAATTTAGGAAGTCCAGTCCTGGAAAATAAAGATAAAAATAAAAATAACAGTAAAATTCCTCAAGGAAGGGAACAGATGAGGAGAGACCCAGCAGCCAATTGTGTGAAAGAAGTCGAGCCGTCACCCAAGAACAACACGCACACCTCGGGTGGTCCCAGCAGCTCACCTCATGGCTACCAGATATAGCCTAGCCAGCTGCTTTCACGCGGAGTCCAGATGAAGGTAGAAGGTTCTTAAAATCCCGGGATCAGGCACCACATACGGGGAGAGGATACACAACAATATATAGTGTGATACTGATATAAAGGGGGAGCCAAAACACGCCTGCACTCTATGCACTTACATAAAGTAAAGGTAAAGGGCTGATCTCCACGAGCGGCGAACTCGTCAGTGTCCTCCTTTTCCTCTCACTGGGGGTCCGCTTGGTCTTAGGCTGATGGTGCTCAGAGGCTCGGGGTGCTATCACAGAAAACAAAAAAAGGTGGCACATCGCGTAATCCAGTAAAAAGGATTTATTTAAAACAACTTAAAAACACGATGGAGGAACGAATACAGCATCCACGAGTGGCGAACTCGTCAGCCGTCCGTCAGGTGCTTCGGTTGTCCAGCGCTCCAATCCCGACGCGTATCGTCACACCACGTGACTTCATCCCACGTGACTTCATCCCACGTGACTTCATCCCACGTGACTTCATCCCCGTGACCTCATCCCCTGATGAAGTCACGTGGTGTGACGATACGCGTCGGGATTGGAGCGCTGGACAACCGAAGCACCTGACGGACGGCTGACGAGTTCGCCACTCGTGGATGCTGTATTCGTTCCTCCATCGTGTTTTTAAGTTGTTTTAAATAAATCCTTTTTACTGGATTACGCGATGTGCCACCTTTTTTTGTTTTCTGTGATATCACCCCGAGCCTCTGACCCCCAGTGAGAGGAAAAGGAGGACACTGACGAGTTCGCCGCTCGTGGAGATCAGCCCTTTACCTTTACTTTATGTAAGTGCATAGAGTGCAGGCGTGTTTTGGCTCCCCCTTTATATCAGTATCACACTATATATTGTTGTGTATCCTCTCCCCGTATGTGGTGCCTGATCCCGGGATTTTAAGAACCTTCTACCTTCATTTGGACTCCGCGTGAAAGCAGCTGGCTAGGCTATATCTGGTAGCCATGAGGTGAGCTGCTGGGACCACCCGAGGTGTGCGTGTTGTTCTTGGGTGACGGCTCGACTTCTTTCACACAATTGGCTGCTGGGTCTCTCCTCATCTGTTCCCTTCCTTGAGGAATTTCACTGTTATTTTTATTTTTATCTTTATTTTCCAGGACTGGACTTCCTAAATTAATTTTGTCTTTCCTGGACTATACTTTGCCGTTTATGTGTTACCATCAGTTTACCAATTGGAGATGTTTATTGCTGTCTAGGTGTATCATTGTTATTTAGCTAACACTTTTTCACTTACCGTGCCCCTTTCCCACACCCATTTCCTAGCCTTGTGCCCTTTTTCAATCTATTTTCACAGCGCAGACTCCTTTCACTTGCACAATTTTCTCAATTAGCAGCGGCACCCCCCAATTCTCAGCTCCAGGGGGCCCATGCCTGAAGCTGTGTAAGGGGCCCCATAATTCCCGATGGTGGCCCTGACCACAGATGACCACATAACGTGGGTCAGTCGAAGGACGTGCCGGGGACATGTTGGGTATTCGGCAACCGTTTGGGTTGTTTACCGATGACTCCAGGAGGAGTCCCCCTGAGACTCGAGCGCTGTACACACGGCCGGGATTCTCGTTGTTTTTATTGATCTGCCCCCTGGTGAGCGCCGGCCATCTGAATAACGGCAGCTGGTTGGCTGTGGAAGTGCCTATCAGAGCCAGCGGCCTGAGGGCTGCAAATCAGCTTCCAAATACTAATCCAAGGGGACTCACGGGGGGTGCGGTCCTTGGATAAGACTGACAGGTGTCTCAGCCAATCAGGTTCTGGTTACCGGTAACCTGATTGGCTGAAGCGTCATTGAGGGCGGGAGAAGACATCGAGGGACATGGAAGGAGGATGGCCGACCCCAGAAAGGTAAGGGGGAGGGGGACCTGAGGACCTGCCCACTTTATTCCAGAAGGGGGACCTGAAAACCCACCACTTTATTCCAGGAGGGGGACCTGAAGACTCACCCACATCATTCCAGGAGGGGGACCTGAGGACCCACCCACCTCATTCCAGGAGGGGGGACCTGAAGACTCACCCACCTCATTCCAGGAGGGGGACCTGAAGACCCACCCACCTCATTCCAGAAGGGGAACCTGAGGACCCGCTGCATCATTCCACAAGAGGGGCCTGAGGACCCGCCCAGTTTTTTCCAGGAGGGGGACCTGAGGACCCACTGCATCATTCCACAAGGGGGCTCGTAGACCCACCCACTTTATTCCAGGAGGGGGACCTGAGGACCTGCCCACTTTATTCCAGAAGGGGGACCTGAAAACCCACCACTTTATTCCAGGAGGGGGACCTGAAGACTCACCCACATCATTCCAGGAGGGGGACCTGAGGACCCACCCACCTCATTCCAGAAGGGGAACCTGAGGACCCACCCACATCATTGCAGGAGGGGGACCTGAAGACCCACCCACCTCATTCCAGGAGGGGGACCTGAGGACCCACCCACCTCATTCCAGGAGGGGGACCTGAGGACCCACCCACCTCATTCCAGGAGGGGGAACTGAAGACTCACCCACCTCATTCCAGGAGGGGGACCTGAAGACCCACGCACCTCATTCCAGGAGGGGGACCTGAAAACTCACCCACCTCATTCCAGGAGGGGGACCTGAGGACCCACCCACATCATTCCAGGAGGGGGACCTGAAGACTCACCCACCTCATTCCAGGAGGGGAACCTGAGGACCCACCCACATCATTCCAGGAGGGGAACCTGAAAACTCACCCACATCATTCCAGGAGGGGAACCTGAAGACCCACCCACATCATTAATTTAACTTTTGTTTAACCACTTCAGGCCCGCGCTACCGTCGGATGACGGCAACAGCGCGGGCCTGAATATCCAACATGCCGTCATTTGACGGCATGACATTCAGGCGTTCCCAGAGCGCGCTGCGGGGAAGCCCTGTGTTGTCCGTGTCCCTTGGACACGGCCAATCACAGATCGCGGCGAACGGCCAATCAGAGTGGCCATTTGCGATGCGATCTGTGGGCGAATGAGAGATGATCTCATAGATCATCTCTCATTGCCGTGTTACACAGAGACAGCGTCCTGTCTCTGGAGAGGAGGAGCCCGATCTGTGTTCCTTCCTACATAGGAACACAGATCGGTCACCCCCCCAGTCACCCCCCCCTCCCCCCACAGTTAGAACACACCTAGCATACACATTTAACCCCTTCCTCACCCCCTAGTGTTAACCCCTTCAATGCCAGTCACATTTATACTGTAATTAGTGCATATTTATAGCACCGATCGCAGTATAAATGTGAATGGCGCCAAAAATGTGTCAAAAGTGTCCGATGTGTCCGCCATAACGTCGCAGTCCCAATAAAAATCGCAGATCGCCGCCATTTCTAGTAAAAAAAAAATAATACAAAATAATAATTCTCTCCCCTATTTTGTAAGCGCTATAACTTTTGCGCAAACCAGTCGCTTATTGCGATTTTTTTTTTTTTTTTTTTTTACCAAAAATATGTAGAAGAATACGTATCGCCCTAAACTGAGAAAAAAAAATGTGTTTTTTTTTTTTAATTGGGATATTTATTATAGCAACAAGTAAAAAATATTGGCCCAGATTCACAGAGCGATTACGCCTGCGCAACTGCTGTTGCGCGTGCGTAAGTCTAAATGTGCGCGTGCGTATAGTTGGACGCGATTCACAAAACAATATACGCCAGAAATCTACGTTTTTTGGTTCGGCGTAATTGAGTTAGACATTCGCTTCCCTTCGCGCAAAACTGCGCTAGACACACCATTGATTTGCTAGTCAAATATGCTAATGAGGGAGTTACGGGGATCCACAAAAAAACGCAGTTGCTGCGCAGGCTACGCGATGTGCGCAACTGCAAAATGTCCTGTCTAAAGTTAGAGCACATAAAAGCTGATCTAACTTTTGAAAAAAAGTCTAATTGTCAGATAAAGCAACACCGTTACTGAGGAGCAGACCACACACACGTGTTGCACTACAATTTGACTGCCAACATGCTAGGGGCATCGTCGCTCATAGCTGCACTAGTGAATATAGATGACCAAAGAAGGAGGAGGGCACGGAGGATGGCACGGGAGAGGGTATACCGCACCCGCATACACCTGTTTGGCATGAATGATTCAGAGGTCTTTCGCATCTTCAGATTCCCCCCTCATGCCATCCTGGAATTAACCACAACCTTGCAGGAGGACATCACCAGCCCAACACAACGCTCACATGCAGTGCAGCCACTGGTGAAGGTCCTGGCAACACTCCATGTCCTTGCCAGTGGCTCTTTTCAGCGTACAAGTGGAGTGGTGGCTGGGATGTCACAATCCTCCATGAGCAGATGTGTGCACCAGGTTGTCCCTGCAATCCTCACACGCTTGGCCAACCAAATCATCAAACCCACCACTGAGGAGCTTCGAATCAAGGCAATGGCAGATTTCTACCGAATTGCCAGATTCCCACGCACCATCGGGGCCATAGATTGCACACATGTGGCACTCCAGCCCCCCCATGAGACCGAGCACATGTACCGCAATCGGAAGAATTGGCACTCCATCAACGTACAGGTGATAGTTGATGCCCAAGGCCTCATATGGCACGTCCGTGCCAAACACCCAGGGTCCAGCCATGACAGCTACATCTACAATCAAAGCCACATCCGAACAGAATTCGAACAGAACGTGTATGGGAACACCTGGCTGGTTGGTGGCCCGGGCAAGAATTCTTTTTTCCCCCACAGTAAAATTGAGCTTTCTTTTTCTCTCAGTCATACTTCCAAACAAACTCACTAGCAGTCACCAAAAATCAGTCACAAATACAAGCACAACCAATCAGACAAGAACACACACAAAGAGAAAAAGAACAGCCAAAAATCACACTAGCACTCAGCAAGAAACAGACACAAAAAAATCAGATGAAAAAATAAAGCAAGAAAACAAACGCTCAGAAATATATCAATCAAACAAACAGTCTCAAACACTTATCAAAATACACTTTCACAAAACTACCAACAAGCACAAGATCACACAGAACACTAATCTCACAACTACAAAACACACCGCAACCAACAACAGAGCAAAAGCACTTGATTCAATGGGAAGGGACACAAAGGGATGTACTTTTGCAATGGAAGGGCGTTTGTGTGTGTCTATTTATGCTGTCTGCGTAGTTCACAACGTTGCCCTAGTCCATTTCCAATTTCACTGATTGCGCCGCTCCCGAGTTGTGAGCATGCGCACAACGGAGCTGACATGGTTTCCTTCACGCGCGCATGCGCGAGTCGGCCGGCCCTTCATTTGCATGGGGTCACGGCTCATTTCAATGTAACACGCCCACGTCCCTCCCAATTTGTATTACTCCTCCTTACGCCTACGGAAAAAACCTTACGTTTGCGCAAGCTCTTGCGTAAAAGCTACGTGAATCGCCGGATTACGCGGCTAGATTGCGCAAGTCTAACGGAAAAGTGGTGCGCTACGCCGGAATGATAATGCGCCGATCTACGTGAATCTGCCCCCTTGTATTTTTCTTCAAAATTGTCGCACTTTTTTGTTTATAGCGCAAAAAATAAAAATCGCACAGGCGATCAAATACCACCAAAAGAAAGCTCTACTTGTGGGGAAAAAAGGACGTCAATTTTGTTTGGGAGCCGCGTTGCACGACCGCGCAATTGTCAGTTAAAGCGGCGCAGTGCCGCAAGCTGAAATTTTACCTGGGCAGGAGGGGGGTGTAAGTGCCCGGTATGCAAGTGGTTAATAAGTAAATGCTTTAAATGGTGATTTTTATAAATTTATTGAGATTAAATTAAGTAATACTCATCATTGACCACCAAAAATATTTTTTATTCAATTTTTTTGCAGTTTTTTTTAAAGCTAGGTGAAGCACAGCTGGTATTTTTTATTATAATTATTGCAGCTTATGTAATTATATTGTAAATATTAATTCATAGTGATTGAATCAAATATTGCTCATCACTGATCATAGAAAATATATTTTTTTGTTATATTTATTACAGTTTTTCTTTTATTTTTATTTTTATTTAAAAATTCATTTTTTTTTTTTTAGAGCAGGGTGAAGCACAGCTATTATTTTTTTATTATAATTATTGCAGTTTATGTAATTATATTATAAATATTAATTTGTAGTGATTTAATTTAATAATGCTCATCATTGACCATAGAAAAGATATTTTTTTGTTCTATGTATTACAGTTTTTCTTTTTATTTAAAAATTCCGTAATTTGGGTGAAGCACAACTAGCATTTTTATTATACTATTTTTTTTATACTATTATTCTCATGGCACATAATTGTGGTTTGTGTAATTATATTGTAGACATTAATTCGTAGTGATTACATCAAATAATGCTCATCATTGACCATAAAAAATATTTTTTTTATTATATATGCAGTTTTTCCTTGTTTTTTTTTTTAAACAAAAAACATATTGCTAGTTTTTTTTTTTTTTTTTAGAGCTTGGCTAAGCACAAGTAGTATTTTCATTATGGTTATTGAGGTTTATGTAATTATATTGTAGACATTAATTCTTCATTTAATAATGCTCATCATTGACCATAGAAAAGATTATTTTTTATTACATTAATTACATTTTTTCTATTTATTTTTATTTAAAAAAATCAAAGTTCGTTTTTTACAGGGTGAAGAACAACTAGTATGTTTATTCTAATTATTGCAGTTTATTTAATTATATTTTAATCATTGATTCATAGTGATTGGATAAAATAATGTTCATCATTGACCATACAAAAGATTATTTTTTATTATATGTATTAGTTTTTTTTCATTAAATATATCACATACAGTTTTTTTTTTTTTTTTAGAGCAGGGTGAAGCACAGTTATTATTTTTTATTAAGATAATTGCAGTTTAT